>PVLA01013957.1:0-33564 GCA_004027455.1 Hydrochoerus hydrochaeris | reverse complement strand
CTCACATTATTCACAGAAGGCAAAACCCCACAACCAGTCCTCACAAAGGGGTTATCTAGAGGGCCTCCAGCAACCCCCCTGGAGTCTCCACCCTCGACTCCATATTGAGCATTACATAAAAACATACACATGTGAACTACACAAATTACAATTATCAGTACAAAACATTTCAAGATCTCCATGCCCAATTCCCACATGCGGCGTCCTTTTCCTGGAGAAGCGATTGTCACAAGGCGTGGATGGACTAGGACGCGGCATGGACAGAAAAGGGTGCCGCACCTAAGCCTGTGAGCACAAGGAGCCCTGGCCAGGTCTGCTTTCTCCTTAACCCACCTCTCAAGCCCCTACTCTCTGCTCTCATCACCATGGTAACTGCACCTTTGTCTGACCCGTGTTACTTTCTGGTTGTCCTCCACCCCTTAGTCTACCTGGCAGGGGATGGAGAATAACCCACCCCATACTGTGACACAGGAGCTGTCACTATGAAGAAGATGTAGCCAGAGAGGCTCCAGTCAGCATTGCTTTTTTTTTTTTTTCTAGACAAGATCTCCCTCTTGCCCACATTGGCCTTGAACTCTAGGGCTCAAACAATCCCCCTGCCTCAGCCTCCAAATAGCTGAGACTATAGGTCATGCAGCTACGAAGTGGCAAATCTGTGAGTCACAGTGAACCTGTCGGACTTTGGAGCTGAATTGAACAACTCAGTGCTGTGGGGAGAAATCTTAGCCAAGAGTCAGCTGAACTGGTCTTGGTTCTGCCCCAAACTATAGTTGCATGACCTTGAGCAGGGGCTTTCCTCAGTTTCCCCACTTAAAAACAGGGGGATTGGACCAGGGTGCTCTCTGAAGATGCTCTAGCTTTAAGCATCTATGAATAGACTGCAGGAACCCACACATGCCCGGCACTCGGGTGTAGGCGGCAGCCTGCTTGGTGTGAAGGACAGCTGCTGGGAAGGGCCCTCCCGAAATATCTCTGCCGTTCATCTGCTGCCAATGTGCTTGGCTCCCGTCATGCTAGAACGGTGCTATCCCATCTCTGTATCAAAATGCCAGTACTACTGTGAGGAGGGCCTTTCCTTCTGGGAGGAAGGGAACTTTGTTTGGATGGATGTTGAAACTGGTTTGCATGTGTTGAGTCCAAAATAGCTCTCCTGCAGGTGAGAGAAGCCTGCCCAGGGCTGAGTGGAGAGCATGGAGGCTTCCATCTGGTAAGCAGTGGGGAGGTTACGGGGGGCCACTTGATGGAGCTTAGGCTCCACGTGGACCTTGGTTTGAATCCTGACAGCTGGGTGACCTTTCACGATGTGCTTTAACTTCTTCCCTTCTGCACTTGAGTCCCTCACTGCTTTGGGTCTCCATGAGCACAGCCTGGGGAACATCTTTTTCTGGAAGAAGTGGAGTCCAGCCCTGCACCTGCCCTGCCAAGCAGGCATGTTCCAAGGAGAAGCCCAGAGCCTGATGCAGGGAAATACCACCACCCACCTGCTCCTCCCAGCAAGCCGGTCTCTGCACCTCTTTCAGATTCTGATGGCCAATGAGCAGTAATCTGTCCTCCTTCCCCCACTGCCACTGCCACCAAGTCCCTCTCCCTGCCCCTCTGGTGCTGGGTGTTTGTAAAGCTTTTCCTGATGGGGTGGGGAGGGTACTGGGAACCATTTGGACCCTGTGTCACCTGAGGACAACAATGGCACCTGTCTCCTCAGGCCTGGCTGCGCAGCTGAGATGGAGTGGCTGGTGCCTAGTGCATCAGGGGCGCTTGATGGATGTTGGTGACACCCTGACCTTTTCTCTCCTCGAGGTCCCTGTATTATGAGTGCAGGATAACATTGGTAACCCCTTGGTCCACTCAGACCTCGAGATGGCAGGGAGCTTACAGAGTGACCAGATGGCAAAGCTATAGAGGACACTGCTGCAGCAAAGTAGGTGCCCAGCTGATTTCTCTCTGTGCAGAGGGATTTTCACAGTCCTCCCTGGGCGCTGGACGCCTGTGGCTAAACTGGTCTGGATCACCGTCCCTTTCTCCTAGTCGTTATCTCTCTCCTGTTCATAGGATTATTGGGAAGCTTTGTTGCCTAGGTTACAATTTTCACACCACCATTGTGTCTGCAGCTGTGTCTCCCTCTCGCAGAATGGTGCCCAGTGCATAGTAGGCGCTCAGCAGACGTTTGTGGATTAATGAATGAACACTTTTGAATGACACCATTCCATTGGGTTCAGTGTTTCTGAACCTGAGTTTTCCAGACCTTGGAGGGGACAAAAATCTATCCTGAGATCCACAGCTCTTCAACTGCTCAGGAAGAGGAAAGGGAACCCAGCTTTGTCCACAGTGAAATCCACATGGACTACAGGTTAATAACAAAGTTTGTTCTGTAATAATTCACTTAATAAACATGTACTGAGAACCACTATGGTTTAAACACGTGTCTTCCAAAAGTCACAGATCAAATTTAACGGCTAGTGAGATTAATGGCAACAAGGGGTAACTGGACCACAAGGACTCTGCCTTTGTCCCCTGCAGGAAGGTGTGACAACATGGTGCCATCTTGCAAGAAGGGTGCAGCCCTACCCAGACATCAAACACACCTTCACCTTGATCTTGTACTTTCCAACCTCCAGCACTGGAAGAAAATAAATTTGTACAAGGTGGTGCTTAGGACCTCTCGGGAGCCCACATTTCCTGGGAAGAATTCAGGGAGATGGAGGGGTTGGACTTCTACTCTTGGGGGAGGCAAGGAGGCAGAGGGGCAGCTCCACACTGGGGCCTGGCGAGGACAAATGGAGCTCCGGGCTTGGGCGGTGGATCCTGCCTGCCTCTCTGGGGGAGGCAGGGAGGTGGTTCTTTCCCTCCTTCAGCATCCTGGCACAGCCTGCAAAGTGCTGCTGCTTTCCCTCAAGTGCCCAAAGCCAGGCAGAGTGCCAACTCGTTAGGAAGAGCTTCACAGCCACCCAGAGCCAGGAGGGGCGATGCCGGGCTGGGGAAGAGGGTGACAGCTTCCTGCCCATCAGCCATCAGCCCCTGACAGGCTGCTGAAAAGGAAGAGGTGCAGGAATGGGCCTGCCGGGAGGAGTTGCGGGAGGTGGTGATGGTATTTTCCCTGCTCCAGCTCCCGAGAACAAGTCAGCCCTGTGGGACGGGTGCCGGGCTGGGTCCCATCTCTTCCCGCAGATGTTCTGCCAGCCTTGCCCGTGGAGTCCTTGGGTGAGGGATTTGGTTTGGCACGGGAGGAAGTGTGAACATGCTGTGAAAGGAAGACCTTTATGAGGAGGGTAGTGGCTGTCTGACTACAGCCCCCTACCCAAAGAGCAGGCAGGGCTTGAGTCTGATACCAGAAAGAGCTGGATGGTGCGGCCAGTTGTCAAACGGAATTGTATGCGCAAAGAATTCTTTCATTTTTACATACCTTACTAGTGTGGAGTCCTGAGCAAGGGAAGGTAAATTAGGCCAAATCTCTGCCCTCAAGGAGTCCATGAGCGAGATAAACACCCACCAAGACCAGGGGTGCCACTATGGAGCAACAACTGGATCCTGCCTGTGTCTGTCAGGTGGGGACCAGGTGGTCACAGAGTCACCTTCCAGGAGGTGGTGTTTGAACAGGGCCTCAGGATACCAGGAAGAGAGGGGAGTGTGGACAGAGACCCTGGGGTGGGTAAGCGGGAGCCCCGGGCAGACTTGCACCAGAGGGCTGAGGCAGAGCCCATTCTCCTGGCTATGTGATTGGCTCCACAAGTCACGTGATGCAGGACGATCCAGAGAATCTACCTTGTCACTTTTGCTGGAATCACTGTATCCCTTGTGTCAGTTGTAGCTAAGGGAGGAATCAGCCTTTGATGGAGAGAGACGACAACCAGGAAGGAGGGATGTCCCATCCCTCTGTGAGGTGCTGGGCACATCACGTTCCTCTCTGGGTCTCAGTGTTTGTGTCTGTAGAATAAGGAACTAAAGGTGATGATCTGTGGGTCCTTCCAGCTGGTCCACTTGGAAGTTGAGCATCTCTCTGTCGTCTGCTTTCCCATTCTGCGCGTGTGTGTCCTGTTTAATATCTGTGCACAGGAACACCAGGATGTAGGATATTTGTCATTGTCTTCAATTTCTTGGCTCATCTGCCTGTCTCTCCACTTCCCTCCATCTTGACAAGATTGGGGGGGAATTGCAGGGACTTTGCATATTGAAAGAAGCCGAGGACCCTGCTGGCCTCCTCCCTCTTTGCCAGCAGCTCGGAGAGGGTCAGTGTGCCCCCCACATATGTGGCCTGCGGGCCCGGGACGTGGGGCCCTGGGTGCGTTCCCTCGCCTCTCCCACCGTGTCCATTCTCCGGGAGACTCCGGAAGTTCATTATTTCTCTGACTGGCTTTTCTGGCGAGACTCAAATTAATGTTCCATCTTTCCCCCTCTCCCAAGCCTTGCAATCATTAAATGCCAGGGAAAGCTAAATAAACAGCTGATTTACAGAAGCATTTTCTTTCTTTCTTTTTTTCAAAGCGGGAGCTTCCATTAATCAGTTGTGCTGAGAGCGGCCTGATTAAGCGGTTGGCGCACCTTTCAGATGGGTGAGCGCAGGGTCAGAGGGCGCCCAGGCTGGCAAGAGGCTCCTAATCAGGGAGTAAAAATAACACAGGACCAAGTCCCCAGCTCCTCTCCCTACACAGGTCTATGGTGGCCTTGTCTGCATGGAGGGACAATGCAAGTTTCCCAAATATCTGTTACTCGGGCTCTTCAGCAAATGGGCATTGAGGGCCCTGTTTCCAAGGGCACTCAGTCTTAGGGCTCCCTGCCTGGCCCATAATAGGTGTTCAGACTATGAAAGTGGATGTCAGTCTCTGCTACGGTTTCAATGTGCCCAGCCAAAATTCATGTGTTGGAAACTTTATCCCTGTACTGGTCGGGTTTTTGTCATTGTGACCAAAATATCTGCCACAAACAACATAAAAGAGGAGCAGTTATTTTGGCTCATGGTTTCCAGGGTTTCAGTTCATGGTCAGCTGATTCCAGGTTGAAACATTGTGGTAGAAGGGCACAGCCTCTTGGCAACCAGGAAGCGAAAGGGGAAGAGTCAGAGAACGCTGTGCAGTCCTTCCTCCTGCTATGCACCCCTTGGTGAAGTAACCCATGGGTGAGGTCAGTGCCAATCTTACCTCTAGCACCTCTGAATTCAATCAAGTTGACAATTAGCCAGCAGGTGATGGAAAGAGCCGTGGAGGCCATAAGAAAATGTCACCCATTCCCAAAGGGGACACAGGGAGGGGCTGCCTCTGCAAGGGACAGCCCAGAGGTGGGCCATGAGTCCCCAGATGCCACATCGTTTTTTCCTGTTCATCAGTATATTACCTTCCCTTATCTCCAAGGCTTGGCCCTCTGGGGTGGGTGGGAAGTGCCCATGTAGTCATGGGACCACCTGGCTATGGCTGATTGGATGGGGCTGAGTGTGTGACCAGTGATCTGGGCCTCAGCAATCTGGAGGCCAGAGAGGAGCCAGGGCGGGGCAGGAAGGAGATGTGGGTTGGGGGACAGAGGGAGATGAACCTGGCTCTGCTTTGCTCCCATTTCTAGTTCTTGACTCTCAGCTGTGTTTGCAGCTTCTGGGCCCATGGGCTCCCTACCCCCAATCATCAATCCCCTTTACTCACTTGAAGCTGGAGTGGCCACTGGCCCCGCCACCCAAGGATGCTGGCACACAAGTGCCCAGGTTCATGTCAGTTCAGAAGACAGAAAAGACATGGGGGGGATGGAGAAGCACTGGGGCAGAGGCCTGGACTCCTGCGGGCTGTCGGAAGGATGCGAGGGGATCCAGGGTTCGAGGAGATCTCCCCCTGGGATCCCCTGGGCATGATCACCCAGAGCCCAGCACATCTCCCGGCCTTGGCCTTGGAGATCGCGCCCAGGTGACACAGGCCATCCAGTGGTGAGGCAGCTGGGCTTCTGTCTTGCCGAGTCCTATAGCTCATTCTCAATCAGGCCCGGTCCTAGCCTACAGCAGAGTTAATTAAACATTGCCTTCCCCTCAGCAAGGAAATGAAAAGCAGCCTCCTGATAGAACAATTGGTATTTACCGCCCCGCCTGTCTTCTTCCTCCCCCGCCTACCTGCCTGGATGCTGGGCCTTGGTTACTGCAGACTGGAGCCCACTCTGCCTGCGGCCCATAAATCAGCATTAAGAAGCCAGGAGGGAAGGAGGGGAGCAGGGACACAGGGGACCCCTCTCTGGGTCTCAGAGACCCTTTTTTCCGGTCCACGTCACAGGGATGATGCGGCCTACTTTACAGACTTGTTGAGATCCAAGGAGGAAGGAAAGTGTGGATCAAAATGCCTGACCTGGACACATCCTCTGCCTTGTCTTCTCCTGAGCCAGGTAGGACCAGAGACCTGGGCCAGCTGGGCCTCGCTTTGCTGTGTGACGTCAGACTGGCTACTTGGCTTCTCTGGGCCACTGTAGGAGGAAGTCTGTAGGTACAAACCCTGGGAAGCCCAGGGTTGGGATGAGACCCTTTCTCCTATTCTTGGAGCTCAGACCCAGCCATGGACTTCAGGGGAGACTGAGGCAGACAGTGAGTGTTCTCAGGAAAGACTTTCAGCTCCTTCCCTCACAACTGGCCACGTCCATGCCTAAGACTGAGGAGTGGCCAGTGACTTCTTGGGTACCTCAGTTTCCTCTTTTGCAAAACAGAGGGAATGCAGCCTGCTGCTCAGGGCTGGTGGAGAGCAGGGGGTGAAGCTTCCAGGGTGTGGCTCTCCCCCCATGCACCGCCATCCTCCACTGACTAACGGACCATGCTGCTCTGCAAACTGGAAATGCTTTTGAGCACCTGCTCTATGCAGGCATCATGCCGGGCTCCAGAGATGGAGAAGACAGACTCAGAAGCGTTGTTCTCAAGAGCAGAGGTCAAAGCAGAAGAGCCTGAAAGCAAACCATGGCCTTACATGTGGGATGAGTCCTTTTTAGGGATAGATCTTTCTGGAGCCAAGTTGGGGAGCTACAGAGACAAGTGCCAGAGGAGCTGGGAAACCAGAAATGAGCTTTGGGGCACAGGATGGCACAGCCTGGCTCAGGCTGCTGCTAGCCCAGCCCTCCTGACTCGGAGGTTCACACTGGGGCCAACCTGAGTCCTTCCTGCTGAAAAAGAGTCTCACTGTGCTTCTGTGACTACTTTGAGGGGTGACACGGAGGGTGGTGAGTGAGTGCCTGTGGGCACTGATACCTGTTTCACTGCTCAGAGATGGGCTGCCACTGAAAAATAACTTCAAAAACCTGGGCTTTGCCAGGGATAGGGTGCCAGCTCCTAGGAAAGAACAGAATTGCTGTAAGTGTGGGATACTTGTCTTCCCTAAGCGCCAGCCCTCCCTGAGCTGCAGTCGGTGACTTTGACCAAGCTGTCTGTAGGGGCACAGAGCAATGAGCTGCTCTTGGGTTGCCTCAGCACCCACCTCCGCTGGGGAAAGATCTCTGTGGTCCAGTCACGATGCTAATGTCCTGCCTTGCTTCCCTTGGGCTAAAGGACTGTCTCTTCCTTTTCCCCTGCCCAGTGCCCAGTGCCAGCTCCTGGGTGGTAAGGAGGATCTTCCACCTTGTGCTCACCTTGGACATGCTGGGTGAGCCCTGAGTTTGCACAGGAAGTGACTATGGTTCCTGGCTGGGTGTGGTGTGGACGCCCCTGGGCCCTGACGTCAGACTCCCAGTGCTGCTCTTTGCTGGAGTTGAGGCCCGGACTGAGAGACCTAGCTGAGCATCGCTGCCCAGGCTGTACCTCCTTCCCCTGTCCTGCCCTCACTGACAGAGGAGGACAGGTGACAGATGAATTAGCAATAATAGCAGAAGTGACCATTGACTCTTGTCATTTTGCTGCAAGAATTACATGAATTAATGAAGGCGAAGCACCTGGGATTGCACTGTTTCCACAAACGATTTCCACTCACTGACGATTGTTATCCCCGTTTCTCAGTGGCTGGGCATTTAGCAAGTGCCAGCAGGTGCTGGCATTTTTACTGTCTCTAGAGGCCAGGTTTTTGTTGCCATCACAGGGATGTTGTCATTTGAATTTGCTGATTTCTGCCGCTTACCCTGGGTATGGCTCTCCCTTGTCAAGAGAGATCTACTTGTCACACAAGTGTTAACAAAAGCAAAATCTTGTCCATTAGGTTCTGGGTCCTTTCACTCATCTCACTGTATTCCTTACTGTCCCCCTTGGCAAGAGAGAAGGTGAGAGCACAGAGAGGTTCAGTGAGCTGGCCGGGATAGCACAGCACAGAGGTGCAGCCAATGCTCCCAGCCTCTGCTGGGGATCAGAGCCTCAAACTGCACCTTTGGTGCCGTCACCTGCATGTGTGGGAACTAACTTCTCCCAGGGTTCTCTAGGACCACCTCTAGTGGCCTCTCTACTGTCCCACTAGCCAGACAGGGCAGAATCCATTAAATGTGATTGCTGCTTTTCAAGGGGGAAGCCTGAGGCTCAGATGCCTCAGAGGGGCCTGAGTTCATACAGAGCGAAGGGTCTCCTGATGCCTGCTTGACACCCCAGCCACCAGGGCAGGGCAGTCCCCGCAAGGCCATGGCCAGCGTCTCTGAGTCCCCATTGTACCTTCTGCTGCCTTCTCCCTGTCCTCCACCACCCAACTCAACCCTGAGAATGATCAGCTGGAAACGTCAGCACAGGGGATGCCATGGGAGGAGCCTGAGACCCGGCCCCACAGGCAGTGACTTCCCTTCTATAAACTGCGCGTGTGTGATTGGATATTGCGTCTCGGGCCTTCACACTGAGCTACATCCCCTGCGCTTTTTAAAGTTTTTTTGTTGTTGTTGTTTAATTTTTAGTTTTGAGACAGGGTCTTGATAAGTCATTCAGTTCCCCAGGTGGGGTTTGAATTTACAATCCTTGTGGCTCAGTCTCCCAGAGTGCTGGGATTATGGGCTTCGACTCTGCTATTAACACAGCTGCACAAAAGCAATATGAGTCACTTCCGGGAAGACAGATGATGTCCCTGTGATGGGATGAGTGTCCAAGCCACATGACTTCCTGGTGAAAGTTTCTTCTTGTTTAAAAACCACCTTGGCAAACACCCAGACATGGTGGCGCACAGCTGTAACCCCAGAACTCAGGAAGCTGAAGCAGGAGGATCGCTGCAAGCTTGAGATCAGCCTGGGCTACAAAGCCTCGAGCTCAAGTCCAGCCTGAACTGCATAGCAAGACCCTGTCTCCAAAAGACAAATAAATAAATAAAAAGTAATAATAAAATAAAAACAAAAACCTCCTTGGTGGGTGATGGGATCCGATGGAGGATGTCGTGAAACTTGTTACTTGAGTTTCCTGTGAGTGGGTTTTTTAAGAAGCTGGGTTTTAATGTTTTTCTGGTCCCACTATCTCTCCCCAGGTAGGGCTCTCAACAGGATCAGACTAGCGTCCTCCCTCGCCCCAACTTGGGCCCTGAAACAGCCCCAACCTCAGCTGCAGACCTGTGTCGAGTCCCTCCAGGACCAACTCAAGCTCCACCAGCTCAGGCCAGAACCGCCAGGCTCTTCGGGGAGGGAAATGCCAGAAGTGGGGCAGCACACGGCAGGGAGTAGGGACACAGCCACAGGCTCTCACCATTCCCGGCACTTGTGGTGGCAGCGGAAGAGAGGGTTCCCGTAAGTAACACTGTAGAGGAGGCAGTCAGCCTCCACGCCCATGGGTTCTGTATCCCAGGATCCTAGCAACGGTGAACAGAAACCATTTGGAAAGTGGAGTGTGATGGTGCTTGCTTAGGGTCCCAGCCACACGGAGGCTGAGTCAGGAAGGTCACAAGTGTGAGGCCAGCCTGGGTAATTTAGGGAGAGCCTGTCTCAAAATAAAAAAGCCCGGGAATGTAGCTCAGTAGTGAGGCACCTGCCTGAGATGTCCAAGGCCCTGGATTCAATCCTCAGTACCTTCCACACCCATACAAATGAAAGAAGGAAAATATTCGGGAAGCATCACATCTACCTTGCATAGGTGTAGGCTGTTGTTCTTGTCATCGTGCGCTAAACAATACCACCTGACAGCTATTTACATGGCATTTGCATTGTATCTGGTAGAAAAAACACACAGGAGAATCTTGCAGCTCCCACAGCACTGTATGTTAGGGATTTGAGCACCGTGGACTTGGGTTCCCCAGGGGGCCCGGGCACCAATCTTCAGATGCCATGAATACAAAGGCAGAAAACATGGCATTTCCATTGGGCCAAGGGAATTAAAGGAGATTGGAGCTCTTTTGTTCTGGGACTCTCAGCCTTCCTAAAACTTGTGTCGCACTGCATTTAAAAACAACGGTAGGGGCAGCACCAAAACCCAGCAAGACCTGGTCCTGCAGAGCAGCCGGGGAACCAGACAGCCCTGAGGGGAGGGGAGGCAGCAGTGTCAACCCCAGTTTAGCACCCCGCTGCTTCTCACAGAGCCAGGCCTGGCGCCCAGAGCTGGGGTCTGGGGTGCCGGGAGCCTCGGAGGTGTGCGTGGCCTCACGGGCGTGACAGATGTGTGTGCAGGGAGCTGAGAAATGCCATCTTGGGCCAGAGCTGCTGGGTTGGGGCAGGAGAGGACAGAGCTGGAGATTCATTTCCTGGCTTTTGAGTGGAAGCCGCTCCAGTCCCCTGCAGCACGCAAAGCTACCTTGGGTCACCATCCCCTCTTCCTGCCTTTTGTCTGCCTTTTTCCAGCCCGGAAACGGTCAGAGACTTGCAGAACTTGCCTAGGAGCTGCCGTTCTAAATGGATCCAGCTTTTGTTCTAAATGGATGCTTCCCACAGCCTCCTGAGTCACAGGCTGTTGGCAGGAGACAGGCCACATGGCAATGACAAGAACAGTCACATAAAGTTCTTCCTACAAGCCAGGCACCAAAGTGCAATCTCTCTCAATTCTCCCAATAACTCTATGAGGAAGCCCCACTTTACAGATGAGGAAACCGAGGCTCAGGCAGATAAAACAGTTCATCCCAAATCATAATTTGAGAGAGCTGGGGTTGGCGTTTCGAACCAGCTTGGTGTGACTCCATCCTCAGCCACTGCTCTGCCACACGCTCTACAAAACAAGGTTAGCTTTGTTTTGAATTCATAGATCCTCTGCTGGACTCCCACTTTTAAAAAACCTGGATTCCTCTTTTTCACATTAATTGCAGAATGGTGTTGCTCAGCACTGGTGTGGCATTCTGAGACACGCATCCTTCCAGGAGACTGTGATTGCACAGACCTCATGGGTGCACATACAGGGACCTGATGGACAAGGACACCGTGGCCCTGCTCTCCTGGTGAACCAGAGACACAGCAAACATGAGGTTTTTGTGAAATAGGGGTACACTCTGGAATAATGATAAAATTACAGGGTGGATTTTTTTGTTTTGGGTTTTTTTTGTTTGTTTTTTAGATAGGGTCTTTCTAGGTAGCTCAGGCTGGCCTCGAACTCAGGTTGATCTTCGTGTCTCAGCCTCCCAAGTGCTGAGATTCCAGGCATGCACCATGACACTTGACAAAGGACCTTGTGATAACTGCATGCATCAGGGACACTGAATTTTCTTTTTATCATCGTGTCGAGTGCGCCCTGTTGTTCTTTTATACAACCAGCAGCATAGTAGCTTTGTTTACAGCAGCCTTGCTACCAACATGGGAGGAGTTTGTGCTGTGCTGGGACTTTATGGTGGCTTCAGGGCTACCAGGCAATAGGAATCTCTTGGCTTCATCATGTGTGGACCACCATCTTGCATGCAGTTCTTCCTTGACCAAGCATCATGATTGGTCATTTCCTGATCCTATGAGAAGGATCCTATGATCCATCCATCATCCTGATCCTATGAGAAGTGTTAAGAGCTTTCTTCCCTTTTTGGTGAGGAAGAACTAGAGAGGTGACTGCCTTGAACCACAGCCCAGGGACCTTGTCTGCCTCCAGCCTTCCCATTCTTTTCCATTCATCCATCATCCATCCACTCACCGTCCATCTATCCATCCACTCACCCACCCATCCATCTATCCATCCACTCACCAGTACATCCATCCATCCATCCATCCATCCACTCACCGTCCATCTATCCATCCACTCACCCACCCATCCATCTATCCATCCACTCACCAGTACATCCATCCATCCATCCATCCATCCATCCATCCATCCACTCACCAGTATATCCATCCATCCATCCATCCATCCATCCATCCATCCATCCACTCACCTGAACATCCATCCATCCATCCATCCATCCATCCATCCATCCATCCACCCATCCATCCATCTTCATTTATTCTTTCACTAACTCATCTGATGACAGCTTGCCTTATTTAGCTCTAACTTTCCTGCTTTCCAAAGCACTTACCATTTTGTATCACACCAGTGTCCTGGTCCTTCCCACTGTTAACTGTCCTTCTCTCTACCACCACCTGCCAGGCTAGAATGAAAGATGAATGAGGACAAGAATCTTGGTCTTATTTCCTGGTGTCCTAAGGGTCACTGATAGATACTTAACAAATATTTGTTGAATGACTAAAAGGACATGGGTATGTCGAAGAAGATACAAATTTATAGGAATTAAGATAAACCAAAGACTTCAGGCTTACAACGAGTTCCGCTATCTGTCGAGGCCTGAATGGGTGGAGCTTGCTTCTATCTGAACTGGCGTTGTCCTCCCTTGGGAGGGAGATTTCAGGGCAGGTAGGAGAATCTGAGTTCCTTCTCTGATAGTCTGAGATCTCCAGCAGCTGACTTGGTCATACTCTGCTTTTCTCTTACAGGTCATCTCAAACGCTGGGATCGTTTGTGCCTTCTACACTTACTTTCAGGGATCTTTTAATACCTCAGCCCTTTGTGTAAGCTCTTTCCCCTCCAGAAGTTGCCTCCACATTCTTGTCCGACTGGAAAGAAAACCTGCTGCCATCTACTTGTGGCTGAGTTCAGATGGCTACTCCTTTAGAAAAGCTTCCTGGTCTTTTTATTTCTTCTCTTTTGGGGTAACATGTGATCCACTTTCTATCCTTTGTAATTTCCTCCAGTAAAGAATCTCTCAGATGGTAGAAGTGCTTATTTCTCTTTCTTCCATGGAACATTAGGAGAAAAGGTTTATGAGATATCATTGAAATAAATTTAAACTACAAAATTTATCATAGTAGAAGATATATTGCCAATAACTGCCCCAAATCATCCCCCTTGCTTTAAACACACATATCCCGTGATTCTGTGTCTTCAGTCGCACTGTTCTCAATCAGTCCAATGCATTTACCTTTCATGGTTATTTTGACTTTGGGGGAGAGTCAGTGGTCACCAGGTGCCAGGCCCAGCGAATAAGGTGGACAAGGATGCACTGTAAGGTCTCTACGAGCCTGCCTTCCCCTTGGATGGCTCTCGGCAGCAGCATCCCACGCATTTGTCATCAGACTTTGTTTGGACACTTGTGAAAGAGGAATTCCAGAACTGCTTCAGAACGTGGCACGAATGACGGAAAAGTGTACCAGCAGGTACCATTTAGACCTTTCTCCTTCCTTCAGTCCTTGCTAGAGTCTCATCTTAGGAGAAATCCGAGGCATTCATTTCAGGCGTTTTGATACAGACCATTAGTTGACCTGGCCGTCTCGTGGCTCTCCTCTGTCCCTGCTATGAGAGTGAATGAAGCCACATTTCCTCTCTAAAGCAAGCACGCCTGCAAATGCAGGGTCTGGCACAGCCTTGTGGAACAGAAGGGCTATACGGCAGCCTGCCCTTCTGTCCCTTGGGCTATCTAATCTACAGCTAGGACCTCTGTGGGGGTTCAGGGCAGAGAGGGACTATTTGGGTTACGCAGCAATGGAGGAAGATGTCAAGGAAGTTGCCTAGCTGTGTCCTCTGCTGCCTGTTGCATGGCTGTGGGTGGTTCAGTGCTGCGCCTAGAGAGATGGAAAGGGTGACGGGAACTTGGACCACATCTGCAGTTTTGGAGCCTGCACATCCTTCATGAAATCTCTTCCTGGCAATGACTTGGCTAGGGCGTGCCTAACTCCCTTGCCAGGGTGCGCACCGCTAGCAACCTCTGATGGTTTGCCAGCCTGTCTGCCATCTCTGTTCCCGGGAACCCTGGACCCATGGTTACAGTGGTGAGTTGGTCCTGCGTGACCATTCACATACACTGTGTCAGTTAGGATCTGGATACTATGGTGGGGACATTATTCTGCCAGCCAAAGACTCTGCCATCTGTCTGTGGTGGTGGAACATAGAGCTTGTGACTGCGTTTTCCCACTTTAGAGCTGAAGAAACTGAGGCGTAGAGTGGAGCCAAAACCCACACTTTTGACTCCCACTCTTTAAGCTATGAATCCTGTGAGTAATAATTTGCATGACAGGAACTTCCCTCGACAGCTACCTCGTGCTCAGCCTTGTTCTCAGAACCTCTGTGTGTGCTGTGCACTGTTATTACACCTGTGCTTCACAGGAGGCTGCTGAAGGTTAAGGAATTTGGGATTCTCGCCCGAGGTCACCGAGCCATTAAGTGGTGGAGCTGGGATTCAAATTCTAGTGTGACTGTGTATAGCAGGTGCTGTGGGTGTCCCATCCAGTGTCACCTCTCACCTGAGTTGGTCTCCCCGGATCCCACAGATGTCTCCCTCTCTTGACTTTTGCCCTGGCCCCCAGGAGCGATGTCACCAGCAGATGCCTAGATTACACCATCTCCCGAGGTGGCTCCAGGATGTAACTGATTGATAACTGCTGTCCCTCAAGCAGGCACAGCTCTGTGGGGTCATTCATGCCCCAGAGCTCCCTCTGGGATCAGGCTGAGGCCACACTTCAGCCGAACCCACATCTTTATTTAGCTTCTCCCCTCCCCCTCTTATTTCCCTCACCCTGGTGGCTGTAGAGTGGCCCTTGCCCAAGTCACCTTCACGGAAATTCCCACCTCAGCTCTTCCTGAAGGGGACAGATCTGGACACGGGTCCATGAGTGTTCGTGGACGGAAGGCAGGACCAGTAAGAGCAAAAATGGCTAACAACGATTTATCACAGAGCCTGGACCTTATGGTGTGGTGGGGAGGGCGAAGCCATCAATACCAGGTTGGTACTATCGGGTCGGTGCCGATCCCAGTCTCGGGTAACTGAAGCACAGAAGATCATGACTCCCAAGGACAAGCCTGAGTTTGCAGAGATAGACGAGGACCTCTGAGTGTTTCCATCTCCAACCTCTGACTTTGATGATGCCGGCGACCTGCAGGGAGCTGGCACCTTTGCCACAGAGCTGCTCAGCTCCCAGCTCAGGGCCGGGAGACACTGTCGGAGGAGAAATGGCAGGAGCTGGGGTGACTGTCCCAGGGGACATGCCACTCCAACAAAGTGAGCCTGGAGATCCCAGCCACTTTGATGGTCATGCCTGATCTCTCCCCTTTCGGATGCAAACTCCACTGCTGCTTCCCTGTACTCCAAGTGTGAGCCAGGGTTCCTGTTGATAACCTGACTCAGAAACAGGAGGAGAAAGGGATTCTGGGAAATGTGGTTCCCAGCTTAACTCAGAGCAGAAAGGAAGAAGAACTCTAGGAAATGTGGTTATAGCTTAGTTAAATTGGCACAGGAGAAAAGCACCAGCAATTACCCCATGTTTATTTGACTCATGTCCACATCTTTAACCATATTTAACTTCCAAAGTGTGATCCTCAGAGAATCCTGCTTCTTCCAGCATTGTACAACGATTCTTGATATAACTACAACCACCTACCCTAAAGTTTCTGCCAAAAGATGGCACAAGGTACCTTTGTCCACCTTTGGGTGATATTCATTGCTTTTCTGGCTGAGTCAAAGTCTTTCTTAGAGATCTGATTATGTGAATACGGCCCTATTTAAGATTTGCTACTGTTAACAAATCTTAGGGGAGACGGCAGGGGAATGAAAGGGGGAAATTAGCATGAATATAACAAAAGATTTCATATCAAAATAAGGAAAGATCCTTCTTCAAGGCATCTTCCTATTTATTGCTGTTGTGTAGTAACCAGCAGCTTTCCCTTTGGCATTTAGGAATGATCACTCCAGCCAGCACAGAGGCTCCTTTCTCTGACCAGGGCTTTATGGCATGAGGGGCCCAAAGCCACCAGAGATCAGCCTCAGCTTAGTTCAGTGGGACCCTGTGTCTCCTGGCAGAAGTGCTTCTCTGGGAACCAACCAAGTGCTCTAGACCCACAAGCCAAAGATCAAGAGATCAAAGAGCAAACATTTCACTCATAAGTTGTGTTGTTACGAGAGGAGCCCTCCACTTCTGCCCCTAGTTCTGGAGCTGGCAATCCTGGCTGTGGGGTGACCATACCACGTGCTGGCTGCTGATCCCTGTGAGATTTCACCATGAGGCTGGTACCATTGCTGTGTCTCCTAAAGGCTGCCCACCCATTGATCAGGCCATCTGGGAGGCCAGTGGGGAGCATGGGAAGGCTGGAGAGGCACCTGAACAGGGCCCGTTGCTATGCAGAGGTCCATGCAGAGCAGAGCAGTGTGCAAGGCCCTGAGGGAAGTGGTGGGGGTCATCCACAGTTCGCAGATGTGGGTTCGGCAGAGCCATATCTGGGCAGGGAGAGCAGAGCCATGTTGAGGCAAGGGTCTTTGCAAGTGATGAGAACAGAGCATGGGCCATATTGGGTGCCCAGGATTGGTCTCTGCCTTTGGCACTTGGACACTTAGTGGGGACTGTAGCTAAATCAGCCTTGATGTGCTGAAGTCCAAGTTGCCGAGTCCATGCTTCTAACTTCCATCCTTTCCACTGCCATGGGCAGAGAATGGCCACTGGCTTGTGAGCCCATTCAGTAATGATTGGTGTGGGTCATAGGTCAGAGTTTGATTGGAATCCACCAAACAGATCGTTTTGTCTACCCAGTTATGGGGCTCTTCCTCTATTGAGGTTACCCTGGCTGAATATTCACACAGGACAGTCTCCTTCATCTGGCCTGAATGGCGGAGTTCTAGCTGTTGGCTCAGAAGTCTCCTTTCCCCACTTTCAAGTCCCTCCTAAGCAACTGACAGTTCAACCAACCCATGGGCGGCCGAAGGCATCTCCAGCTCTGGACTAAGTACACAATCAGCTTTGCTGCAGGGCTTCCCTGGGAGGGTTCTCCTTCACCGCGGACGCTGAGGGTGGGCTGTGCAGTGCATTTCCTGCAAGGTTGGCTGTGACAGAGACCCATTCTCCTCCTCAGGCTGTCCATCCCTGCGAATCTGCCTGGGGCCCAGGTGTGGGCTGAGGAGCAGCAGACGCTGCCCAGAGCAGGGGCGTTTGAAACACCTGCTCAGTGGAATTGCTGGTCTCTGTGCCCTGCTGATGTTGTATTTGCCACATGTATTAAGATGAAATTGCTGCCACAAATGATCAATTTTATGGGGTTTTAGGCTGGTCCAAAAACACCCAGTTCACAGTGGGCAGCTGGGAAGACAGGATCACTGTGGCCCTTCTGTCAAGCTTTCGGTCTCTATGACTGAGGCAGCAACCCAGAGCTGTTTCTCAGGAGAACGTGATCTCAGAGAGTGACCCAAGTATCTGAAATCCCGAGGGTCCGGACTGCGCTGCCTCCCCAGGGGCCTGTCTATGTCTGCAGAGCCTCCTCGTCTGCCACAGCCCCAACCCCAGTGGCAGAGCTGGCCTGCAGCCAAGGGTCTTGCACCATAGCTGCACTTCTGCATCCCACATCCCCAAGCCTTGGGACACCCTCTCTAGAATCTCCCTGGGAGCGGATGCTCTGTCCCTTCCTTTAACACTTAGCCTGTTCAGCTTCTCTAACTCCATTCAGTGCCCTAGGAATTAGTGAGCATTATAAAGCTTAGGTTGCGTTCATGTATTCATTCAACAAACACCACTGAGCCCCTTCCATGGGCAGGGGGGATGCATCGTCATAAAGCAGACACTGCCTTGCTTTTGTGGGGTTGCATTCTAATGTGAAAAGACAAGCAAAGGCTAAAAACAGAATAAAAAGCTGTGATAAACAAATCCAAGCTATAAGGAGGGAAAGTGGAACAGGAGTAAAAGAGCAGGAATGAAGGGCAAGTGGGCAAGGCTCTCAGGGTGAAGGGGTGGCACTGAGAAGGGGGTTCTGAACGAGGACTTGAATGAGGTGAGACATCGCAGGCAAGCAGCCAGGGAGAGACCAGGAGCAGCCTGTGCAAAGGCCCTGGGGAAGGGGAGGGCTCCAGTGTTCCATGAGGACCCAGGAGCCCCTGTGGCTGGAGCAGGAGGAGGAGGGGGAGAAGCCTGGAGAAGAGCTCAGAGAGCTGGGAGGGCAGGGCGAGGTGGTTGGATTCGAGAACCCACTGGGAAGCTGTCCCGCACCGGTACTGGGTTGGGGTGCAGTGGGTGACCTTTGTGTCCCCTGTCCTTACCCTGAGTCCATCTTGCCAGGCCCAAGGCTCAATAGGGCCAGCTCGGCAGAAGTGTCTGACCATCGTGCTTGTGGCCTTCATGTGTCCATCCCTGTGCCTGGGTGAGCGCAGGGACTGACCGCTGATGCAGTGCGTGGCCCTGGGGACTCCCATCTCGATCTGCTGTTAGTCAGGCCCACATCTGTGCTCTCTGCGGCCCTGTCACCTCCTGGGCTCTGCAGGGACCTCTCCGTGCAGAGTCAGCCAGCAGCTATGTAGAAAGGAGACAGAGCAGCTTGGAAACGTCCAGCTGGGATGTGATCCTGCCATGCCCCTCACTGGCTGTGTGACCTGGGACAAGACACCTGGACCCCCATCTGAAGGGGAACTTATTTTTGTGTGGTACTTGGAATCAAATCCAGGACCTTCACACTGAGCCACCTCCCCAGCCCCATTTTAACGTATTTTTATTTTGAAACAGGGTCTTGATAATTTGCTAAGTTGTCCAGACTGGGCTTGAACTTGCAATCCTCCTGCCTCATCCTCCCAGAATGAGGGGTTACAGGTGTGAGCCACCATCGTAGGCAAAGGGGACTGCTTTGAGGGTACCAAAGCGATGGTGATACCATTTATACATTTGGCCCTGGTGGGAACTTGTTTTCTCAGGGTGTACAGTAGCTTTGTCTGACCTCCTAACATCGGGTGTCCAGTTGTGGTTCCCAGCACACAGCAGGTCCTCAGGAAATGCTTGTTGAGCAAGGAGTACAGTCTGCACAGTGCGTGTACTCGGTCACCATTGCTGCGGCGCACCGTGACCTGATTCTCAGGAGCTCTCCTTTGGTCACCCTGGAGGCAGCCAGGAGTTTCAGGACAGGGATGGAGCTGTCTTAGCTGCAAGGAGGAAGGAGGCGATGGCCTCTCTGGGGGACGAGGCTGTGGAAGTGTTTGGATTCTGGCTGGACGGCAGGCAAGAGAGTGAAGGCCCTGGCAGCCCCGCCACACAGAGAGACAGGCGATGGATGGAAAGACAGACGGAGAGGGTGGCAGGTAGATAAACAGGAGACGGGAGGAAAGGCAGACGGGTGGCCCGCCAGGCGGGAGGCAAAGGGATGGAGAAGCGATGGTGGCAGTGTCCCCTGCATGGGCCCCGCCTCTGTGCCACCAGAGTTGGTGCAGACTCTGCACCTCGGGCCTCGGGGAATAACCGGGGCCAAGGAAACCCGACCACAGTGTGGAGTGAGGACGGGGCACGCACCGGCTGCGTGTATCTGTCTTCACACGGAAGCGGAAGGAAGCAGAGTCCCAGCCGTGGACTCACCGGTCAGCCAGGCTGTCCCCTCGCAGGGCTGAATGTGTGGGAATGCGAGTTCCCTGTGTCCTCGCTTGGCTGGGCCAGGCCACACCCTGGGAACAGGACGCACGATGCTGTCCCTGCTTCTCACCGCCACCCTGCGAAGGCCTCTGGGCCTCTGGGGGCTGAGTGGGCCATGTGGCTGAGAGCCTTGGTGGCCTCTTGTTAAAGACTTACGAGGAGCTTCAGGACAGCGAGGGTAGAGCAGTGGCTGAGCCCGGGTGTCCGCCCAGGGGACTCTGCCCAGCCTGTCCTGCCTTGGTGCACGGCCCTTGGTGTCTTTTCTGGGCAGAGGACCTTGGAGGGCCGCAGCAGCTGAGCCAGGTACCCCTTAGCTGTTACCTCAGTTCTGCCACATACTAGGTCTGTAGCTTTGGACTAGTTGTTAAACCCGCATGCCTCAGTTTCCTCCTCTAGAATTGAGTAATAACGACTCCCACGCTTCTATTCTGGCCATGCCATTGTGTCCAAAACCCAAGGCACAGGGTCCAGCAGAAGCACTCAATAAACACTGGCCACTGTCATCCTGTGACAGCCCACAGAGCCAGGAGGTGACAGAGTCTGGAGGCAGAGCCAGGTGGTTTGACCCAGATCTGTGCAGCCAGGACACATCACCCAGTTAGGTTTCCTCAGACTCTGTGGCCCAGGGGTGGCCAGGAGTTTGCTTTGTCTCTCGGAGCTCATGCTGATCCTTTAGAGCACATTTGTCACCAGACACTGGCCCTGAGCCTCATCTCCCCTGAGTCACACGAGCCTGATATCCTCTTTGTCCTAGGGCTGAGGCCCCGCTTTTGGCTCAGAGCCTTGACCCTTCTTCATGTGTGAGATTTAGAGTATCTGAAAAGGACCGGAGGATAAGTTTGGGAAGATAGTGCAGTTAATGCAGTGAGTAGGCCGGGCCTGGGTAGCAGGCTGGAGAGGGAATGCTGGGACCTGGGATGGTCAAGGAAGACTTCCTGGAGGAGGTGGGCATCGCCCCACCACCACCTCAAGCACAGCAGTTTTCCTGGCAGCTCAGGCACCGATCCAGGGGACTCTCGGCATCCAGGAGCCCACAGGCCAGGGCAGGGTGGACGGGTGGAGGGAGGCAAAGGCTGTGGACAGCTCCTTGGGCTACAGGTCCCACGGTGTCCAGTTCTCCCTGTGGTGGGAAGTCTGTGCCAGCTTCTAAGCAGGAAGGGACTTGACCTGATTTCCACTTTAACAAATCGATCACTGGCTGGGTGGAGATGGCAGCAAGGGAAGGATTCTAGGGGAGACCAGGAGAAAAGAGAAGAGAAGAGGGCGCCAAGATTGGGAGAAATGGGGCGGGGGTGGATTAGAAAGATGGAGCTGGAAATAGGCAGGGGGTGCAGCCAGACACAGGCATGGAGATTGGGCAGGGTCCTGGGGGGGGACAGAAGGACTGCCATGGGCTGGAAGCGTGTGGTCCACATCCGGGAGCAGCAGCAGGCAGGGTCTGGGGCACAGCTGTGGAGAGTGTGAGACCTGGGAAGTGGCAGGAACCTGGCGGGACGGAGAGACTCGAGGCCTGATGGGTCCTCTGCTCCCTCCTCCTCCTTCCACCTGCCAAGGGCTCTGGTAGGGACAGGAAAGGACCTGGAGGTACAAATGCAGAGCACTTAAGATGGAGAAGAGGAGGCAGAAGGGGTGGCAGAACACTGGGTGAGGGGAGGGGAGAGGGGAGAGGCACAGGTGGATGTGGGGAGATGGAGACGGAGATCAGGAAGGAGCGGGGATGTTGGCGGTGACGTCCCCTGCAGTGTCCAGCCTTGGGTTTCCTCAGAGCACAGGACTGGGGCCTGGACAGGGCTGTCTTGTCCTTCCAGTTAGGGTCTGGTCACCCAGGTAGAGGCCCTGCTTGCTGAAGAGCCCAATTTCCCCTCAGCGGCATCTGTCCCCTCCCTCATGCAGACAGGTGACAGAGAGTTAAATGAACACTGTCCTGCTTTGGGGTTTAATCTGACTAACAGCAGGCACCCCTGCCTCAGCCTGCCATTCCCTCTGGAAGCCAGGGATGCTCTAGGAGCAAGGAGGCTCCTGTCCGAGCCTTGCAGTGCCTGCTGGAGGCCAGACTCCTGCTACCCTGGGCAGAGCTCCATCTGGGCCAGGCTCTCCGAAGGTCCATCGCAGAGGCCCAGAGGAGGTCCTGGCTGGAGATGTGGTTTCACGGGGACCGAGGTCTTAGAAACGTTTCCGGTGGACACCTCTCCCTCCAGGGTGTGGAGCTGGAAGAAGTGATGGAGCTTTGAACTCAGAGGATGTGGGGACATAGAGTGGTGGGAAAACAGCAGGCAGCTCCAGGAGAGACTGTAGCGTGATGACCCTCGTGTCCTCTGCCCCTTCTCTTCCCCAGCAGGGCAGACACAGGGCAGAGACAGGCTCCCCTGGAAACATCCCTGCCACGGCTTCCATGAGGAGAGAGTTGGGGTGACATTGGTCAGGTCCCCTGGGCCTGCCCTGGAGACCCTCTGCCAAGGGCCCTGGGCGCAAGCAGAGGCCGCAGCCTGACAGCTCGGGGTTGGAGCCTGGCTCTGCCGCTGACCGGCTGTGCACCCTTGGGCAGAGCACTTAGCCTTCCTGTGTCTGCTCCAAAGGGAAGCATAAAAAAAGCTAAAGCCTGGTGTACTGTGAGCACACGGAAAGCCCTAACTCTCCTTGCCTTTTCTGTGGGACTGTCCCCAACCCCCTCCCTGACATGGATCTTACTAGGAAACTCACTTCATGGATGAAGGCATTGAGTCACCCCCAGCCCCCGTCTTGCTCAAAGCCACAGAGCTGACAAGGTCCATGGCGGACACATCTAGGCTGGTTCCCGCCCATCCTGTGCGTTTTCAACTGCCCACACCTGCGTGGCGGTGGTGCCAAAACGCAGAGGAGAGGAGGGAGGGAGACTTGTTCTGAAGCTCACAGCGGGTCCCCTGCTTCCCAAGGCCCCTTTACCCAGGCAGGCCGGTGGCACCCCCAGACCCACACTGACAGCCTTGCCCCTTGACCCCACGCCAGGTTGGGAGGTGGGAGGGAGGGGAGGAAGGAAGCCACGCCCCTCACACATACCTTGCATCGGGCACTGTCGCCTGCCCTGTGCTTGGAGGGAGACAGCAGCTGGCACTTCGCTGCCTGGGCATCATGAAGGGCTTCTGCCTGGCCCCTCTGCCAAGCAGCTGCCACCTCAGGGTTCAGGGGCCAGGGAGGCTGATGCCAGAGGATGGACGGTAGGACCCAGGGAAGGCGATGGTCAGGCAGTGGCCAGTCCAGGGGCCACAGGCAGCTGGGTGTGCTCTGATGGCCTGGCCTGGCTGTTCTAATGTGAGATCAGTGGACATCCCCTGAGTGAGCCAGAAGGGGACAGAAAAGACTGCACCGGTCAAATTCATAAACCTGCCTGCCATGTGTGCAGGAAGGGAAGGTGGGGGCAGGCCAGGGACCCCCACACTGGGCCAGGAATTACAGCCCCTCTGAGAACTGTGGGGCCAGGGAGACATGTGCTTCATTTTCCAGATGGAGAAACTGAGGCTTGCAGGTTGGTGTTACAAACTCAAGACCACACAGAAAGCTTTGCATGACTGATCTCGACCTGGAGCTCAGCTCTGTGGAGCCCCAGATAAGTGTGCCTAGCAGAGAGCCCCAGTCTGCATCCCCGAATCCACCCACCCACGCACACACACCACGCTGGTCCCATAGCTGGCATTTATGGAGCGCTTATTCTATACTAAGCATGGTTTCAGGCACTATAAGGATAAATATCTTTTTATTTCACTTCTTAGCAATTAGTCAATGGCATTATCCTCATTTCACACATGAGGAAACTGAGTCACAGAGCGTCACTTGCCCAAGGTCAACCTCTTAAAGAGTGGTAGAGTTGGGATTTGAATGGAGGCCTTTGGGCTTCAGGGTCCAGAGCATCCAGAGCCCATGGCTCTCGGTATTCCTTTACTTAGGGTCTGATTTCTCTTGTGTGTCACAAAATTCCTTTCACAAGAAAATCTTCTTTCCTGTGTCTTCATCACAGGGGCCTCCAGGACAAAGAGCTGAAACAGGTTTGCAACTGTGATTTAGGGAACCGATACTTGTCTCAGCTAAGGGGGGTCAGAGCAAGGCTCCAGAGGAGGGGCTGTTTGGTGGCAGGTCTGGGGCAAGAGGGAGGACAGGTGGTCCCAAAGCCTGCCCAGCCTCTCCCTGAAGCAAAAACTTGGTTTCTTTCCATCCTTCCCTGGACCTGGGATCTCTAGCTGTCAAGGTGGAGGTTGATTTGGGAAATTTCCTCTTGCGGCCCTTCCAGCTCTGACACTTGGGGGTTTGGTGAGTGCCTTTGTGCGATGGCTCCTCTACACCCCAGCAGATCGGCATCAGGAATTTCCTGGCTTCCTCACAGTACCTGGTCTCCCAGGAGCTTCCTTTTACCCATCCTGGATCTGGGTGTCTCTGCGGTTGGCAGGTCCTGTCTTGGATTAAGAGCCCTCTCCCCCATTCACTCTTTTTTGTTTTCTCCCAGGCTCTTTTGTGCCTTTCTCTTAATGTCAGACAAATTCAGAACAGGATTCCAAGCTCAGCTTTGTCATCATGTGTCAGGGCATGTCCAGGCCTGTCAGAGATGTCACCGATCGCTTCATTATGCTGCTGCTGAACAAACCGAGCCAGGGCAGGGAAAGGCCGTGCTTCCTGCCTACCCAGCCTGAGCTGGAGGTGGGGAGGGGCCTTTCTGTGGCCCTAGTTTGGGAAGAACCTGTGTGGGACAGGGACGTGCTTCCAGCTGCTCCTCTCTATGTACCCCTCCCTCTCCGTGACCCTGCAGGAGAGGGGAGCTGTGATCTTCTGTGGTTCAGCGTCTGAAGACAGCTGAAGATACACCTCCTCCCAGCTGTCTGCACACCCACCCAGCTCACTCCCCTGCTTTTATTCATCCATCAATAATTTGACAGGCATTCACAGAGTTCCTGCTATGTGTCACACTCTAGGGTGGCACCTAGCTTTTTGGGAGCTTGTGAGACAGGAAGAACGAGCCTGAAGTCAAGATTTGGATGGGCCTGGGTTCAGGTCCTGACTCTTGTACTGGTAAGCTGTAAGAACTGGGGAAGCTTCTTCACTCTTCTGATCTGAGTCCTTGAGCTGTCAGGCGAGCATGACAATATTAACTTCCAACAATGCCTGTGAGGATTTTATTCTGCATGAAAGCATTCTAGCTTCCTGTCCCACCCTGTGCATCCCGTTTGCACTCCTCTCTTCCTGGCCATGACTTCCGTATGTTCACCCACAGCATCGGACTAGAGACACTTGCTCTGCTCTTCTCTCTTACACCAGCCCCCAGAGCAGGGGATGTTTCTCTCTCAGACTGGGGGCTCCCTGAGAAGGGGTCTTCTCCTTTCCTACCCTCCACTAAGCTCCCAGGAGTTCCACACTGACCAAGGAAGCCCCAGCAACCAATGGACAGGGAACTGGCCGCGGTGCTGAAATGCTCCAGCTGCTTTCCCTGAGGAGGAGGGAAATGGTGCTTGGAACATGGTCTCTCTCACACTCCCTGGCACATCCTCTGGCTCCTCCCATCACAAACATTTTCCAGGTGTGAAAAGCTCTATCAGATTCAGCTTGTAGGAACAGGCCTGGTAGCGATGCTAGATTGCCGGATGAGTCGGGGTGGCCAATCCAAAGAAGGGTGCCAACTCCTTCTGCCCTCATTTCCCTGGTGATGGAGGAGGGTGGGGGGTGATGTGAGTGGGAAGCTTAAAATGTATGAAAAGACACCATTTGATGATCTCCTCCTTGGTATGTTCCTGTCACGTGTCTCCTCCAATCTATCTTCTACAGTGCAGCCAGATTCATCATCCAAAAGTCTTGCTATTACTTGAGACAGAATCACTGAACACAGAGAGCTAGAAGAAACCTGTGAGGCCACAGAGTCCATTCACCTTTCTCACCGTATGGAGGAAGGGAGGGAGGCTCACAGGAGATAAGACCCTGGTCCATGGCCAAAGAGTCAAAGAAGGTCAGAGATGGGATCAAGACCCAAGAGTCCCCAGCGTGACATCTCTCATTTGTACAGGACACAACCATTTTCAAGTTACTCTCTCATTAGTGAATCATTGACCTTAGTCTCCCTAGGGTCTCAAGCAGGGTCTGGCAGAGATGTTTAGGAAGACAGGACATCGCCACAGTCTCACAATTACATGAATTAGGCGGAGGCTACATACCCTGGGGGTATAAGAGGTGGTGCTGGTTTGTCTAACATTACCCACAGAGTAAACGAACAGGTCTTCTGAATTTACATTCAGTACTCTTCTAGATGCCACGTCTCCCTCCATGTGCCAGCCTCTTGGCCAGTATAAATAATCCAGCAACATGCTATGATGATTATCCATGGGGGCTGGTGCCTGTTTCTGTGACCTGCTCCCTGGCAACACGCCACCCTTACAACTTGGTGGATGAAACACAATGTGTCATGCTGTCTCCCAGGTCACGGAGTGGGCTTGGCAGGCCCGTGCCCATCGGAGCCTCCCATGCCACTGGGCCCCATGGCAACGGAGTGTGTGAAATATCCGTGCACTCACACCACTGGTGGGCAAAAATGATGACACTTCTTCTAGCTCTGGCCTGCAGAATCATCCCATGTGGTCCTCCATCCCCTCTGGTCCATTAACTGTGACCTCAGAGGCCACATACTGAATATGAAGGTGCCTCCATCAGTCTGGGTCCCTGAGATCACCCTCCCTCTCCAATGATTGACTTTCATGCAGGAGAAAAATAAGCACCATTGACAGCAGCCACTGGCCGGGTCGTGAACCCCAGGAAGGCAGAGAGGACCTCTGACCTGCTCGCCACCTTACCGCAGGCCACCACTGCCTGGTAGCTGTGGGCTTTCAGAGACACCTGGAGAGCACGCAGGGGCCATTTATTTACTTTTCTGCTTGGATTCTCAGGATCTGCTTCACCCTCAGGCTATGCTTTGATGGCTTGGTTGTCAGGCTCAGCCAGGTGTCAAACCTGAAATGCAAAATTCTTTTCCTCCCAGAACATCCCTGGAGGGTGGAGGCTGGAGAGCCCAGTTTCCAATTCCTCCCTTTGCTCTGGCCTGATTTTAACGACTGATGTTTTTCAGGTGTTTTTTTAAGGAGAGGGTTAGGCGGGTGGCAGCTTCATTCTAGTCAGAAGCTAAAAGGCTCGTTGATTTTTCTGATATCCTTTGAATGGGCCCCTTCTCCAAAGACAGCTCCTCACAGCTGTTAGGACTTCAAATTCCTCATGCATTGAGGGGGGCAGAGAAAAGATATGAAAGGCTTTTCGGCTGACACAAAAGAAGGGAGAAAAGTGGAATAAAAACGACAATGTGGTTAATACATAAAACGGTGAAATTTCTGGCACTCGCCATATCATTAATCTGTCTAAAGTGGCTTTGATCTCTTCTGCTTTAATTAACTTGTAATTATAACATGATGATTTCTGCAGCAGGCAGAATCTGGGAGCTGGGCCCTGAGAGCAACTTCAGCCTCATAGCGGTGTTGCGAAGCTGGGTTTGCAGCATCTGCCTTTCAGAGAGTGCACCCCACATCTGTGCTCCCACACATGCACGCACACACACACCCAGGGTTCCCCGTCACTGCGATGGTGTGGGGGGGGGGCGGCAGCTATACACGCCTGCAGCTGCCAGATCTGATGCTCTCTGGGTGGCATCTACCTCAGGGGAAGCCTGGAGGGAAGTTCTTGGGTGCGCCCAAGAACATGGTCATGTCGATAAGCAATGGTCTCCTTGCTGTGTCTCACATCTCTGCTTAGGAAGATTCAAGAACCACAAATCTACAGAGGTGGTAGCCCAAGCTCTTGGGAGAGGGCTTAGAGTTCCCAAAACACCAGAATGTCACCAGAAGTGATCCTAAAAGGCCACAGACATTATGTCACAATATGTCTTGAATCTTCAAATAAAGGGGTAGACAGGGGCAAGAAGGTGACATCAGACTGCAAAACTCAGGCTCAGAGAGGCCAACACCCAGATGTTGGGGACTCTACCCAATGTTCTTTTGCTAGTGTCCCTTCCACAGAACCTATCAGGATGGTTCCCTGAGCTCAGGGAAGCTGAGCTCCCATGAGAGAGAGACAGAGAGATAGTTATTCTGATGAACCAACACAAGATGGTCAAGCTGAAGAGTGGAATAGAGAGAGATCTGACTTTGGAGGGGCTCAGACTGTGCCTGAAGTCCACGCTGCTGCAGACTTAGGAGTTGATAGATCCCATAAAGTCCCTCTGGCCTGGGCTAGGTGGGCTCCGTGCTCCACCATGGTGCCTCACTGCCTCTCAGCTTCCTGGAAAATGAGTGTACGTTTCTCCACAAGAACCTAAAGTAAACAAGAATATTCCAAATAGTAGTATTTTTCCTCCAGTAACTTCCTTTTAGGGTCACTTCTGGTCACCCTTAAAATGTAAGCTGAGTTCAGGGCCGAGAGGATTCCTAGCCGTATTCTCTCACCCCACTCAGACGCTCAGGAGCCTCTTTTACATCCTCTATTCCTACATCTCTGAGCTACCGGTTAGCAGTTAGAGTCCCAAAGTTTTGCTGTTGCAATGCTGGGCCATCTTGAGAAGCTCACTGGTTCTCTCTAGGATCAGTCTCCTCACTTCTAATTTGGGCTGTTGATCACAAAAGTGGCCTTGGGATCTGACTGTGTTCAGCCTTGCTGCCCACCTTTGCTGTGACTCCCTCTGCCTGGAAGGCCATTCTAGACCCATCTTCTGAAAGGCAGCACCACTGTCCTTCTGTTACGGTGTGCTCAAGAAAGTTACCCACAGGACACCGAGATTTTAGAAACAAGTGAGGTTTATTTCAGACTGTCGTGGTCAGTAAATTTAGGCCATTGAAACTGATGGTTGCTGGCTGCCTGGCACCAATTCTTTCTTCTCTTATCTTATGTACCCCTGTATGAGTTCACAAGATTAGTGGGTTACCATGGATACCACCTTTCTGCAGCACTATCATTGCTTTGGAATGTTACAAGACCCTCTTGCACATCTGGTTAATTGACACACAGAATGTGGGCATCAGGCAGTTTGGTCGCCTTGAGCTAAACTCATTTGTTTCCCCTTTTTATAGTTCTCATGGCCAATTAAGGGAGAGGAAGAGGTCTTTTGGGGATTTGACCAAAGTTCACTCGCTGTTTGAGTTCTAACTGCTAGCTAAGTGTCTAAACTATAATCTATAGGCCATAAAATAAGTGAAGCTTTTAGGACTAGGGTTTAGGAGGCTCCAAAGAGAGAAAAGGACAAGAAAAAAAAAAGAAAGCAAATAGTGGAGGTTACAAATGCCCTCCTACTTCCTCTGGGAAGCCTTGTGCCATAAGACTGGGGCACAACCTCTGGGACCCAGCCATCCCCTGGCAGGCTGTGTAGGGTTCTCTGCTGCCTGCTGCTGACTCTAGTAGACTTTGGTCTCCACTGTGCATGGACCTACCCAAGCTAATCAATGGGTCTGTGTCTAGGAAAAAAACCTTCCAGTGTGGGGGTCCTGAGCCATGCATCCTACTCATGGGAGGTTGGATGGGTAGACTGAGTCACAGTGAGAGACTATAAGAGCCTGACTTCATGGGAGTGTGGTGGGAGGTATCTTGTTTAATCTCCCAGCAGCCCCACAGGGGGTTTGCTCATTTATTCACCTAAAAGATGTTCCTTGGACCCCTTCTTTGAATTGGGCATAGCACTGGGTGCTGTGATACAATGGTCCCTGGTGAGAAGCAGGCATGCAGTGATGAAGGGACATGCATGGGGCTCAAGCCTGGCTTGGTATCTCCAAACTCAGCCCCCAACCTGTCTCCAACTCTCAGTTCATACTGTGTGCAAAGGCTTCCTGTAGACCCTCCCTCACCGAGTGACTTCTTCCCTTCAAGGCCCCTTGGTGTTGTTTTTTTGCCAAGCCTTCCTCACTTACCTGCTCACTCTCTCCATCTCTGAGCTGCTAGTTCATTCATTCATTCATTCATTCATTCATAGGGCCTTCCTAAACCCTTGGCATGTCCCAAATGCACGCTCGGCCCTGGACACAGCAGATCACATCATCCCACATCAAGCCTAGCAACCAGGCTAGTATCCTAGCAGCACTGTGGGCAGACAAGAAGGATCAGGCCAGGTGTTTCTCCAGGTGAGGTCAGCTGGGGGGAGCAGAAGGTGAGAAGACGGAGCACAGAGAACAATTCAGGAGCCTTGGAGTCAGGAACAAAATTGTGGGTGAATGCCAGTATTTTTGGACAGGAAATAAGTACTATGCAAATGAAATGCAAAACTATGCAAATCATGGACATTCAATTTCAGTCCAAAGCTACTTTGGGTAATAAGTCTACAGCAGGGCTGATAATGAGGGTCGGGTGCACTGCATGTCCCCTGCCTTGGCAGAAAGGCAGACTGCACTGGAGTATCTGCTCTCTTGGGCAGACTGTGATAGCTGCAAAATAGGGGGTCATCGTGGGGCTAGGAAGAGTGGGGTACAAGGGCTGAATATGCAGTCCTCATCAGGGGATGGGGTGAAGGAGTTTTGGGGAGAGGTGAGACTGGAGAGAAAGATAGAGTTTGAAGTGAGCATCATCCACTGAGTACCAAGAGGGTGCTGCTTGGGCCGCGCACAAGGATGGGAGAACCAAGTGAGTGGTCACCCCTATAGCTCATGGTTGCAGGGCAGGGTGTAGCCTGGGTGGGCAGGTAAAGAAGGGCTTCAGTACAGAACTGGAGTGGAAACCAGGATGCCCCCAGAAGTGACATTGTGAGAAACCAACTGCTGTTGGCACTTTAATCACATGGAAATCACCAACACTTCCACAGAGAGATGCGCTCTCTTTAGTTTCCTGAAGTCACAGGTCCCCAAGGTCTGTCTTTTGTTTGCCAACCTGTCGAGAGGCACACACAGAGAGATTTCTCAAAGGTAAGAAAACCGAGGCCATAGGATTCATCGTGAGGATGCTCTGGTCACACAGGGAGAACAAGTGTTAGTGGTGAGGACAGCACCCAGCAGCGGACACAGGACACCCCAGTCTAACAGGCAGTGGCTGCTGGGACCCAGACAGGTGATGCTTTGCAGGAAGGTGGGACAAGCTCTTCTGAGTTTTCAAAACAAGGATTCTATGTGAGAACCTCCAGTTTCCAAAACTGCCTGCCTCTGCCTCTCTGTCTCTGCTTCTGCCTCTCTGTCTCTCTCTGTCTGGATTACACACACACACACACACACACACACACACACACACACACACACAACAGAAGAGCACAAAGGAAAAATCAGGAAGGAAAAGGGAAGAAAAAGGCATCTAGGATGCAGGAGGGAGAGTAGTAAGCAAAGAGGACATGCAGGGGCAAGGTCGTCTGTCTGTCACCTGGCAATGCTGTGTGTGGTCAGGAGGAGAGGACCTAGGCTTCTCTTCTTGGTGGCCAGAGCTGCAAAGTTTCATCGCCAAGGGCGTGAACACAAGGATGGCTGATGGACCTGTAGCCATTTGTGCAATTAATTTACAACAGTGTGGCTTTGGGGATGTGACTCTGTCTGCCCTCTTTGATGATCTGTGAAAGGAGTTGTGTGGGATGGTCCTTCCAGCTCTGCCCACCCGTGGACCCACCTCACCCCTGGCTCCAGGGCCAGGATTCTTGCTGGTAACAGTGAGAACTTGTTCCTCCTCTGCTGGCCTAGGAAGAGTCTGCCTTGGGATCCAGGCACCTTTCCGCAGGGATCCATAGCTCCTCTTGTTCCCTCATGGGCTCCCTGATGGTGAACAGCAGAGGCAGGGCCGTGGGGAGGCATTAGCCTCACACCCCATGCCCCTGAGGGGCGTTTATCTTTACTGGGGAGAGAGATGCTGCTGATCGGGCATCTCCACCTTTCTAGGTAGTAGTGATGTTTTATTACCTTGCTGAGGAGGGTGATGCAAAGAGGACTATGTCACAACCCCAGTCTCCAGGTGAAGACACCTGCTTGCAAGGCTTTCATTCCATGCACACATTCATCCTTTCTCCCTCCCTCCTTTCATTCCTTCATCTGTCCACCTATCCTGCATCTGTCATTTCATCTGTCTTCTTTTCTCTCCTTCCTTCCTTCCTTCCTTCCTTCCTTCCTTCCTTCCTTCCTTCCTTCCTTCCATCTTCTTAAGAAGACTTCTGACAGTGCAGAGATGAATAAAACACAACCCCAGCCATACGTGGGGAAGGGCAGGTGAGCAGCTGTGAGTGCTCCAGTGTTGTGCTGTGTGCAGCCCAGATGGAGAATGAAGATCAGCACCTCGGCCATTGCAGACCAGCTCTGACAATGCTGGCCCCCGAGGCTCTCCACAGAAAATCAGGGCAGCAACAGGATGAGAATACCTGGGCCCTTGGCTCCCAACAATCTCCTGTGTCCTGGACCTGAAGGAGGGGCCACTTCTGCAGATGGAATCAGGATCCTGAGCTAATATGTGGGGAAGGTTACTGAGTAGCCAGCAGGGTTATTCATCCACACCGAAGCTCCAGAGAGCTCTTCCAGAGCAACCAGTCCAGTCCTCACAATCCAGCTAAGTCATGGTGTCAGTGTAGCTGTGACCATGAGCTCCTTCCACCATCCAGTGTCCCTGCTGGGGTGGATGGAAGTGGGGGCCAGGCGAGACCAGCACAGAGCCCGGGCTCCTAAATTTGTGTTTTCTCCTCCTTTTGCAGTCACAGGACAAGTACAAGTCCTCAGAATTGCATCTAGCATTCTATGAAGATCACTCAGGTCTAATTTTAAACCCCAGGTTAAGAACATCAATGTTAGGTTAATTCTACACATTAGATTTCTAGCTCAGACCCCTAAGAACTTTCCAGCGTCATCAGAGAGAGCTGGTCCCTAGTTCTCTGAGACGTGAGGGGAGTCAGTTTAGAGACGCTGTCACCATGTCTCAGCTCTGGGTCCCTCCCAACCTCTGAGAGATGCAATTGCCCAGAGGACAGAAAGAGGCAATTTCTCCCTGGATCCAGGGCATAGAGATGCCAGGCAGAAAGGAAATTTCCCATCTGGTGCCAGCCTCTTCACCTGAATATCGATTCATCACTTATTACCTCTCCAGTTCCAAAGATGGATTGTGTAGGTATGTAAAATAAGTGTAAAAAATAAAGGAAATACATTTAAAATGTACAAGAATTGGCCAATTTTGCAATATTTCACTTCAATTTTATATGCTGTCAAATACACTTGAAATACATGTGCACTAAGCATGACAAATATATAGAAACTAAAGCTCTATTATTTTGCTGTAATGGGCCAGGGGAATAGCTCTGGAATCATATTCTTCTGTCTGCAATAAAGACTTTTCTCTGAAGCTGTCTTAATGCTATGAAGAACACCCAGAGATCTTCCCAGGCTTCTTCCCTTGAATCTCTGCTCCTCTCCGTGGCCTTTCTTGGTGAATCTGATAAACTGTATGTGTGCAGGGGGGGTGTCCCATGATGCAGTGGGGCGAGGGGAGCAGGAACCCTTCCCTGGCGAGGAGAGTGGAGAGGGTGAAGAGCACAAGAAGTAGGCTGAATGCCAAGGAAGGGTTTATGGGGCAGACAGGTCACGCCCTCTGTCCACTGGCTCCCTTGCTGCTGCTGGACCCTCCTGGGCCACACCTGCCCTGATTATCTTCGTGACTCACTCATCATCACCTCCTCTGGGAGGAAGGAGAAAGCTTGAGTGTGATGCGGCACCCTTTTCTGTCCATCCACGCCTTGTGACAAGGTCCATGGGTGGAGGAGAGCGCTTCTCCAGGAAAAGGACACCGCATGTGGGAATTTGGCACAAGGATCTTGTAATGTTTTGTGCTGATAATTGTAATTTGTGTAGTTCACATGTGTATGTTTTTATGTAATGCTCAATATGGAGTCGAGGGTGGAGACTCCAGGGGGGTTGCTGGAGGCCCTCTAGATAACCCCTTTGTGAGGACTGGTTGTGGGGTTTTGCCTTCTGTGAGTAGTGTGAGAGAGTTTATGCGGGAGCT
>PVLA01013956.1:0-33473 GCA_004027455.1 Hydrochoerus hydrochaeris | reverse complement strand
GGCTGAGGCTGGCTCTTGCTGCCCAGGATTCTAAACAAGTATGATGCTGCATGTTATTAGCCCAGGAAAAGATCACAATGCAAAATGTGAAACACGTTCTGAATGTGAAGTCTTGCTAAATGTGTAACACATATGACTCAACCATCATAAAGCTGAAAAACTAAGTTGAATCACTATAAATCTGGGATTGTCTGCAGTTGAACAGAAGCTAGCTTACTTTTCCTGTTGCTTTGTATCATTTTTAAATAAGTAATACTAGCCTCATGCAGTGGCACATGCCTACAGTCCTAGCTCCTCAAGAGACCATGGCAGGAGGATCATTTGAGCCCACAAGTCTATGGCCAGTCTGGACAACATAGCAAGATCCTGTCTCCTAATAAGACAAAAATAATATATTCTTACAGTTAAATTTCAAAATGAGGCCAGGCATGGTGGCCTATACCATAACCGCAGCACTGGGGAGGCTGAGGCAGAAGGATTGCTGCAAGTTTAAAGGCAGCCTGGGCTCACAGTGAGTTCAAAGCCAGTTCAAACTACATAGTGAGATCCTTTCCCAAAAGAAAAAAAGGGAAAAAAAGAATGAAAGAAAAGAAAAAGGCTGGAGATTTGGCTGAGCAGCATAAGTCCCTGCCCTGCAAGCACAAAGTTGTGAGTTACATCACTGGCACCAAAAAAAAAAAAAAGAAATTAAAGAAAAAGAAAAAATTAAAAAGATTATATAGTAAAAAGTCTCCTACCTTTGTCTCCTAGTCATCCCATTCCTCTCCCTAGAAATAATCAATCTCTTGCATTACAATTTTTGTTTTGCTTTGAGACACAGTTTCACTATGCAGTTCAGGCTGGCCTTAAACTCACAGCAATCTGCCTGCCTCAGCCTTCCCTGGAATTACAAGTGTGCACTACCATACCTAGCAAAAAAAATTTTTTTGATACAAGGGATCAAACTCATGACCTCATGCTTGCCAGGCATGAACTTATGCTGCTGAGCTAAATCCTTGGCCCAGAAAATATTTTCAATATACGTTTTCATTAAGTACTAGTAAAATTTCCTTAAGTACTAGTAAAATTCATTAATCTCACAAGACAAAAACTACCTTTTTACCCTTGATTACTACTAGGAGATAAGAAACCTACTGCAGTTTTCCTGGGAACCTCTCTCCTCCCAGACTTTCCATTAGAGTTTCATTACAGTAGTAAAAGACTCAGACTTTCACATCTGGCTCCAGGTAAAGCTTCTCTTTGGCCTTCCTATCACCCACATAGATTTTCATAGGTACTCAGAATTCATTTTACATTTTAAAAAACTTCGATGGGTCCCTGAGCTATCTATAACATTTTTCACTACTTTTTAAATACTGTTGTAGAGCAAATTGTCAAGGTGGTTTTTGAAGGTACGTTTTCTATTTGTTTTACTATGTCTCTCTTGTGTGTATTATATATGTCTTTAGAGAAGGGTTTTGCTAGGTAATCCACCTGGCCTTGAATTGATGATCCTCATTGTTCAAGGATGAGGATTACAGGCCTGCAGTTAAGCTTTCAATTTTTCTGGCTATGTCTTCACAGACAAAAGTACCTCTACCTAAACCTTTCACCCTTCATCCTTCAAAACTCGTCCTTCAAAACTCAGTGTAAGTGTCACCACTTATGGAAAGGATTCACATAAACTTCAGTTCCTTCTCATCCAAACCTACTAAGATGCTGCCTTCCTCTCTGGGTATCATGGACCATGGATCATCACATACAAATACACTACTGTTCAACTCCTCTGCCCCCTCCTCTGCCTCATACCATTACATCCATTCAAAAAGTAAAATTCAAGGCCAGAGGTAAGAGATTTACTTTATCAAACATTTTAAACATCTCAATGTCAATGTAAAACTTCATGTCAGTACTGTGATCTCAATGCTTAGGTTTCAAAAAGTACACAAATATTTAGAATTCGTAACCAGGAATTCTAAGACCTTGAGTAAGGATGTCAACCAAGGAGGGTTTCTCTCTGAAATTCACTGGAAAACCCATCAGTAGCGTTTTCCTCTTGACCCTCCATCTCGTTAAGGGTCGAATCTGTGACCATGGGGCTGGGGATTTCACACAGCAGCATGAGCACCTTCCTGGCAAGCACGAGGTCTTGAGGTCATGAGTTCCATCCCCAGTACCAAAAAAAAAAAAAAAATCTGTGACCATGCCAATCACTCCGTCTCTGGGCCAAATGTCCATTACTGGACCAATTCTGATTTTAGCCCCTAGTAAAATCTAATTCCCCCAGTGGAATGCATTATTAGATAATAAAATGAGAATTCTGCCAAGACAGTTATGGTCAAAACACCTAAGCACTAGTCAAAAAATGGTAAAAAATGTTCTTTCAAAATGGCTACCTTAAATTTCTGTTTACCTCATGCTTTTTTGTTTGTTTCAGTGTTTGTGGTCTACCTATATAGTTCAGCTGGCCATGAACTACATAGCCCAGGCTGGTCTCAAACTTGTGACAACCCTCCTGCCTCCGCCTCTGGAGTGCTGCAATTACAAGCGTGTGTCACCATGCCCAGTTACCTAATCCTTCTTGCACTGATCAACACTGTTTTTGAACTGAATACATTGTTGGTGATACTCACTTTAGGTGAGGTAAAGCAAACTATTCGTGATTGACCAATTTTTATTTGTTTTACAAACATCAGTAAAGTTTCTATCTGGCAGTGCTCAGTATTTACCAGGTTACTAAAGGATTATTCTAACTAAATAGAATAAGCCAGCCATATAAATCAACTATTAAAAGTATAATAATGTTATTTTCAACACCAAGGCTTAAAGAAAGACATTAAAAAGACAACACTGTAACAGTAAAGGATATATATGCATATATATATACTTGTTAATGAAGGTAGAATCCAGGCAGGAGAGAATTTTTTTTAATTTCAATTTTAAATTTCAATTTAACTTATTTCTTCATTAGGTAGTATATTCACATGATCTAAAATGGAAAAGTCCTTAGGGTGCACATCCGTAATCTCACCACTCAGAAGGCTGAGGTAGAAGGACTGGCTACAAGTTCCATGCCAGTCTTTGCTCCATGAGTTCAAGGCCTACCTGAACTATGCAGTTAAGACCCTGTGTTCCTCAACCATGTGCTGCACCCCTGGGAGCTAAGCTACTGTTGTAAGGGTTTCTCATCTATCCTGCTCTACATGGAAAAATGAGACTCACAGCCATAAGCATAAAAGGGCTAAGGAGATCTGAGACCCTGTTCTCAGGCAATAATTTGGTCTCAGTCCTTTCCGACCTCTGAAAGTTGGGTTAACCAGTTAACTGCACTGCTACCCTACCCCTAGCCCCTCCTGTCAGAGGAGCAAAGCAAACATACTTCCTCCTATTCTGCACAATTATACTAGTGTGCTCAGGTTGGGTAGATCAACACCCGACCATCAAACTTCAAAGCGTCTGTCTGAGACTTTGACGGAGCAGGGCGTGGCCTCAGACCATCCCTCGGGGCCACAGGGACAGAAGGGCCCCTCCGGTCCCATGCTCTCCACCCATCCCTTCGCGCATGCCGCACACCGCGCCACTCACCGCCTCTCCGCGCTGGACAGCACCGCCGTGGGCTGGGCTGAGCAGAGCCAGGCCTCCTTCCGGCCCCCTTCCCTGGCCCTGTACAGTCCCGCGGGCCACAAGGCGAGGCCTGGCTCGGGATGCGAGGCCACGGGCGCGGCGCAGAGTGGCCAGCGGGGTCCGAGGAGGAGGCCCAGGGCCCGGCAGGATGCACTCTGCGTCGCCGGCTCTCTCTCACCAGTGCGGGGCAGAGGCGCTCTCCGACGCTGCCGCGGAGCTGCCGCAGCAATTGTAGCCCAGAGCGCAATGAAGCGCCAGAAAGGCCGGGCGCAGGCCCGCCCCCGCGGCTTCCCCTTCCCCCACACCCTTCCCTTAGCTCAAGCCTCGCACTGCGCCACTCACCAGCACCGCCACGTCCTGAGCAGAGCCAGACCTCCCTCGGGCCCCCTCACATGGCCCCCTCACAGGGGCTGGTCCATGCCGGGCCACCTGCTGTGGCACTGTACAGTCCCACGGGCCACTAGGAGAGGCCTGGCTCTAATTCAGCTAGCTTCTATCCACTCAAGCCAGAAATAATCAGATCACAGAACTCAAAATCCTAAATTTGATTTTCTTTTTACTCATATGTATATTGCTCTCTTTCATAATTTATTTCCTCTATTTTCAAGGAAGCAAATCATTCATTTTGAGTAAATCACTTTGTTTTCTTTGCTAACTTCTCCAACAGTTTTTTTTTACCTTCATTTCTTCATTAGTCAAGTTGTAAATATTCACTGATCAACTTCTATGAGTGAGGGCATAAGTACAACAGATGAATAACACATTATGTTCCTATATTCAAAAACTTTATAACAGTCAGGAACATAAAGTGTACATAAAAACAATACATTTTTATAAGTTTGAAAAATTTTTTATTAAAAAAAAATGCTAAGTACTGTGTGCAGGCCTGTAATCCCAACTATTCAACAGGCTAAGGCAGGAGGATTCTAAAATCAAGGGCTGCCTGAGCAAATTATCAACTCCTTGTCTCAAAATGAAAAACAAAAAGGGTTGGGGATTGGGGATTGGGGAAGAGACAACATGGTTGACTGCAGGAGTCATGCCAGAGATACAGAAGAGATTCACTGAAAATATAGGTACTCTAAAGTGGAGGAGCTACTTACACCCCCAAATGGAAAATGAATCTGAAAGACTATACATGAGATCAAATCAAACACCTGGATCATGAGCAGAGGAAGCAGGGCCCCCACCCCTGCCTCTGTGGGCAAGAGCTATTTTGAAAGTGTACAAATCACCCAAGGAACTACCGAGCGCTGCAGAGGCTGGACTCCTGGGACAGACTACATATATATCCCCCCCACCCCAACACTGGGGGGAGCTTCAGTCCTGTGGCATCCTCTGAAGTGCTCACCTTGCCAACCCCAGTCAGAGAGGATAAACACCTGCAAACAGCACTCACTGAGTCCACTGGCCTTGGCAGGGCTCTACCTGGGCCACATCTCTGGAGGCAAGGGAGGAAATAAGACTAATGAGTTGGTCCACTCCACCAAAACTAGAAAAGCCCGAGTCAACAGGAAATCCTTAACTGTTACCACCATATGCCTGGGGTGGGGGAGGGGTGTCTCTAAACCAAGCCCAGGAACCATGGTTAGATTCTGTTTGCTGGTTGGAAAAGTGAATTCTCATCAGACAGTGTCAGTTCGAGATTTGAGCACAAAGGAAAAGATGGAACAGGCTGGGACAGGGAACTGCAGGCAACAAAATAGTGGGAAAATATCTGAAGAAAGAACACAGTGTTTTTTGCCTAGCACAAATGCAACTGGAGGCAAAGCACACCGGCAGAAGGTAAAGGAGAGCTGCATCAGGAAAATTATTGTACATCCTCCTCTCTTCAGATTAACTAAGTGATCGGGTAGTGGGACAGAGACAAAAGACTAGTTAACTGAAGCACACACTGACCACAACTAAGCAAGAAGAGAATCATGTTAACATTGAGGCTTGTTGGCATAGTGGACATGTGAAAATTCCACGTACCTTCTCTTGTTGAGTGTTTGATCTGGGTTCCTACCAGATACGCTGCTGTAGTTATATCTTTTTTTTCCTTTTCTTTGGCTTTGACGTAGCTCTTAGTTTCTTTCTTTTCTACTTCTTACCCCTTTTTTAAATTCATTTCTCTAGAAAAAGTATTTTTTAAATTTCTTTGCTTGTTTCTCCCACTTTTTAATTCCTAGTCTCCTCCCATATTCTGCTTTCTGTATTTTCTATCTTGTCTTATATTAACCATCTGTCCACTGTATGCCATTGTTTATGCTCTTCCTTATTTTACTTAGCCCTTTGTTTTCCCCTGCCTCGATTATACCTTACAGGTGTATGAATATATCAACAGCTTCTGACAACCTTGCTGCTTTCCTCAGTTCATACCTATAACTCCCTCCTCCAACATCCTGACCCACCCCACAAATATCTTTTTAAAACCCTCAACACTAACCCTTTAACTACGAAAGACTTCCAACAGAAACTGATCCCTATTTTTTAATCTATTATTATTTCTCCTGTCTCTCCTCCTACTAACTTACACCCATTTCACCCATCCCTCCATTTCTTCTCATTCCTTTTCCTTCTATATTACAAACTACTAGTAACGGTATAGCATAGTAACAGCATAGCATAATTGGTACATAGTCAGGTCTGCTGATGCTGTTATATCCAGTAGTAATTTTCTCCTTTCAACAAAGTTACAGCCTCCAAACCATTTAAATTAAATAACTGAAGGATAAGCACTACCTCTAGACAAAAGAAGCCACAAGCAAACCTCGGAGTGGCCAAATATAACTAAAAAGATCTTCACGTCAGTTGCAATCTTTCTTCACTCTACTTGATCTCAATCCTCAGTACCCACACACACACACACACACACACACACGCACATGCACACACCCCAAAAATAGAGAAAAACAAGCAAGCAGAGGCCTGCAAGGTTTCCTAACTTCCCCAAGGCAGATCCAGGGAGCACCAATGAAGAAGAAAGCAAGTATCAGGCAGAAGAGCTTTATGAACTGATAAGGAAGAAAGTTGCTGAGTTCAAAAAGGACCTAACCTAAAAGTTTATGGAACCATCATACAAACTGTTATGGATATGGGAGAAACAAAAAAATGGAAGCACTGACTTAAACAGTTCAAAACATAACATATTTAACAAAAATATAGATTCGATAAAAAAGTCAGAAATTTAGGAAATAAAAAATTACACAGAATTTATAAAATGCAGAAATGATCAATGTAAATACAAGGTTTCTAAACTAAAGGCAAAATGCTAAATTACAGCAAATTTTCCAATGCTAGGACAAACAAAAGAACCCCCTCAAAGCCTAAATTATTCAGAGAAGCTTCAAAAATAGTAAAAGAACAAGAAAAAGTTATGCAACAGCTACTAGACAATGCTAAAATTATCAATCTAAGGCTAATTTGAGTTAGAAAAACTAGAAGACAGCACACATATAATAAAAAATATGCTTACAGAAATCATAATAAAAAAGCATTCCAAGTATGAGGAACTATTTTCAATACATAAGTAAGTGAGGCTTACAGAATACCAACTAATTCTATGAAAAAAGATGCTCCCACAGCACATCTTAGTCAAACTCTCAGAAGTCCAACTAAAAGACAGAATCTTAAAAGCTATCAGAGAAAAGCAAAAACTCATGTGTAAATATGAAAACCCACTAGAATTAATACAAATATCACAACACATATTTTAAAGGCCTGGAGAGTCTGCAGTGAAGTAGTTTTCAAGCCCTAAAAGCAAACAACTTTTAACATGCACTAATATTGTCTAGAAAATTTTCTTTCAAAATAGATGTAAAATTAAGGATATTCCACAAAAACCAAAAATTAAAGAGATACACCAAACTAGCACTAAAAAAAAACTTAAGAATATCCTAGGCCAGGCGTATTGGCTCACACCAGTAATCCTAACACTCAGGAGGCTGAGGCAGGAGGATCATTTCAAGTTTGAGACCAGCCTGGGCTACAAAGTGAGCTCAAGGCCAGTCTGAACTGCATAGGTAGACTCTGTCTCAAAAACACAATAAATAGATAAATAAATAAATAATAAAAAAAGAATATCCTAGACAGAGACAACAAAGCCAAAATATTCAGAGGGAATGAATGCATCAAGCAAGGCAAATAAATACATAAACAGCCACACCAAAAGTGAGAGGGAGGAAGAGGAGGGAGGGAGGGAGAAAGAGAAAGAGAGAGAGGAGTCATCAAAAGAAAAAGAATGTGGCATGTTCCCTTTTCAAATACTCCCTACTTGTCCAGAGTACTGCTTTCTCCACCTTCCCCTCTTCTGTCCCCACCTTCATGTAAATCATCTGCTTTTATTTGAAAAGAACAGAACAGAAAAACAATGCAATGACAGGAATAAATCAATACCTTTCAATAATACCTGTCAATGTTAATCATGTCAATTCCCCAATTAAAAGATACAGATTCACAGACTGGGTCAAAAAACAAAAAATTCAATAATCTGTTACATTTAAGAACCTAACCCAAAAAAGACATTTATAGATTAAAAATAAAGCAATAGAAAACAATATTTCATATGCCAAAGCCCCAGAAGTAAGCAGGGGTAGCTCACTTATTGAACTGAAATGAACTTATTGATCAGACAAAAGTAAACTTCAAGCTAAAACTGATCAGAAGAGATAGAGAAGATCAAATTACTGGTCAAGGGAACACTCTAACAGGAAAATATAACAGTTGTAAATATATATGCACCAAATACTGGAGCATCTAACTTCATAAAATAAATGCTGTAGGAAATAAAAGGGCAAACAGACACCAACACAATCACCAAATTCTTACTAGCTTTTTAGATGAGGTAACAAACTGTCATGTCTCAAAATCTGAGAGTATCTTGCAAAGTCTTCCTAATTCCACAGTATTGTTTGATAAAAGGCATAGTCCCAGTTAAATATCTCTCTCAGTTTTAGAAAGTGACAAAATCCAGAAATTACTGTACTAGTGCCTTAGCCAAGTTCCTATCACTGAGACATGATACTTGGCACACACAACTTAAAGAAGGAAAACTTTATTTGGCTCATGATTTGAGTTCATGGTTGATTGCTCCAATGCAGAAATGGGATGGCAGAGAGGTTCGGGTGAAAAAAGGTGCCCAACTCAGGAAGCAGAAGACAAAGGGAAGAGCCAGAGGAGACAGACCCTCTGGGGCATGCTCCTAGTGACATATCTCCAACCAGCCTCCACAGTGAAAACTTTAAGAAATGTCTGAGAATATTCTTTTTCAAATGCTAAGGCTAGACAATGTAACTAATATGATAAAAGAAAGGCAAGGCTTTATAAACAATGGAACATACACAAAAAGGCTTAACTAGAGAAAGTCTAAAAAGTTTTAACACTAATACAATCAACTTCTACACAGTATTCAGTGAGACTCACCCATTATTAACATCTCACAAAATTTGTTTTAACTGCCTCTACACAGATACTTTTATGCATTGATGAGCCATTATAGAATTAATTATAGGTATTATGATCATTCACTCCTAAATTTTAGCATGTATGTATCTCTGGGATACTGTCATATATAACTACAAAAATGACCAAATTCAGGATCACAAAACCAATAAAATATTATTAATTAAAATCCAGTCCATATTCAAATTTTACCAATTTATCTCAATAAAGTCTCTTATGACCATTTTTTTCTTTTCATTACAGGATCCATATCTCTTTGGTTTTTTCCTTTCCACTCTCTTTCCCACTTTCCCCTCTCCCTCTTCTCTTTTTCTTTTATGTAGGACAGGCTGGCCTCAAACTCACCATCCTCCTGCCTCAGCTCCCAAGTGCTGTGACAACAGGGGCATACCACAACACCTGGTTTTTAGTTTCCTTTAATCTGGAACAGTTTCTTAGACTTTCTTTAGTTTTCATAATAACTGATATAAGTATTTTAATATAACTGATATTTTCAAGGCTTTAGGCCTTGAAATAATACTCCTCAGTACCCCTAGGTTTGCCTGGGTTTTTTTTCTCATGATGTGAGTTATGCATTTTTGGCAGAATCTTTGAAAGATATTGTGTTTTTTCTCAGTGCATCGTATCAGCAGACATAGGTCAACTGTTCCATTAAAGGGATATGAACTCTGTTTACATGGTTATGGTGCTGTTCAACAGATTCTCAGTAACTAACTTAAAAAATAATTACATAACAGCATCTACAACTATCATTAAGCTTGCCTGCTCACAAACATCACAACACATTTGGTTATCATTTGAATGATTACAACATAATGCACCTAGAGAGAAAAAAATAAATATCTGATGTAATACCACTGTAAATAAACGGCACTAAGCTTATAAACTAATAAGTGGATTACACAAACTGTATGATCAATTGATTATTATTCATTTTAACGCAACCTTTAAAGAACATCCATTACAAATTAAAGACAGTTGTAGATTTGAGGACTTGGTCCTTGCCCTCAAGTAGCTTGTGGTATAACAGGAGAAGCTATTGTGTAATAATAGTAGGTACTACCTACTCTGTGCTATCTGCCAGAACCTAAAGCATGTTTTATGCATTATCTTAATCCTTACAATTACTCTAGGGACCAGATTCTATTATTATACCCATAATACAAAGTCAAATGATTTTTTAAAAATAGTGAATTTTGGTTTGGAAATGCTGAATTTAAGGTTCATATGGAATATTCAGATGGAAATTCCAGTAGTCAGATACTGAATCCTAAAGTGCAAAAAAAAAAGACCAAGCCTAAAGAACAAATTTAGAAGTCATAACTACAAAGGAAGTATATGGAAGTGACACTGCCCAAGGAGTTTCTACTGGGAAACTAGATTGTAGCACTAGCACTAGATTCTAAAGAAAAGCAACATTTGAGACACGGGAAGAAGCAGAAGGAGACCAAGATGGAATAATCAGAGACTGAGATAGAATAGTCAGAGACAGGTCCATTGTAGAATAGCATTAGCAAGGAGGTACTGTTATGTGCCACAAGAATCAAGGTAGATTGAAGAATAAAAAAAGAAATGAACTTATTGATTAGAAGGTTGTCTGCTAAACATCACAGGTAATTTGTGTGAAGCCAGTAGAAGTGACTAATAGTAGGGATTATTGAGAGATGAGGAAGTATAGCCATCAAATACAGATTTAAAAACCTATCAGCATTGAGGGGGGAAAATGAATGGTAGTTATAGGAAGATGCAGAGGCATTGAGAGTTCCCTTCCCCTCATTTTTTAAAGTGGAAATGTCTTGAGCCTCTTTACAAACAGAAGGAAGCAGTAGACAACAAATATTCCTCATACAAAATATCTTAAAACAAGTCTAAAAAGGATGAAATCAAGTTTCTAAAGAAGATCCAACCTTTGGAAAGGAACAAAGGATCCCTCTGTCTCTAAGATAAATTTTAATGAGCATCTTATTAAAGACCAGTAACAGATTAATTTGCTCAACAATCTTGAGTCTCTATTCTCATGGAGATTATGCTGTAAGAAAGGAGATACAAATAAACTGTGGGTGTGGGTGCGGGTGCAGGTGTGTGTGGAGAGAGAGAGACAGAGAGAGATAGAGATAGATGAGAAGATAGAACATGAGAGAGATAATAAAAGAATATAAATCAGGTTAAAAAGTAAGGAGGGTGCATGTGAGAATGGGTGGGTATTTTACAGGGCATGCTTGGAAAGCTCCACTGAAGTGACACAAGGACAGACCTTAAAGGAATGCAAAAACAAGCCATACCGAGCTTTCCAAAGAGCAAGTGCAAAGTTTCTGGTATGTTAAAAACCAAATGCGGCTAAAAAAACAGTGAAAGGGAGAGTATTAAATGATGTGATTAGAGAAGTACCAGTAGCAGGGGCTAGATCACACAGGCTTCTACAAGTCATTGTAAGGACTTTCTCTTTCACTCCGAGAATGGAAAAAATACTGCAGTATTTTGAGCATGCCATAATCTGAATAAGCTTTGAAAAGAACATTTCTGGTTCCCATGTTAGAAAATATACTACAGAGGAACAAAGGAAAAAACAATGACAGGCTGTTGCAATAGTACTGACAAGACATTACAGTGTCTTGGACTAAGCTAGAGTCAGACAGAGCAGTACAGTAGAAGAAATAAAGACAGATAAAAAAGGAGGCAAAGTAAAACCATAATTTATAATTTGCTTTTAAAATATTGCAGCTCCAGGATACAAAACTATCCAAGATTATATTTCTCCCCTTTTTAGGCCACTTACTCCTAAATTCCCCAGTCCTAAAAAATACAACAGATTGAGCCCATGCTTTTCTCCTGTAAAACTAACCTTTCACCTGTAAGGTGAGCACTCATTTTCTGCAGATTGACAAACTCCAGATTTCCAACTCCCAAAACATAAATATACTCTGCCCCAGGTCATAAAATGTGCCCACTAAAATACACGGTAAATAAATGTAATTCCCAGCTTGCTAGATGTCAGATACACCAAGTCTGTGTTCCCAAAAATCAAAGAATGAATTCTGAGGAACAACAGAGGCTAAGAGCAGGAAACATTTATTGAGAGACATAGCTCCTGGGAGACAGGGGAGACCCCAACATAGGTTGGTAATAAGCCCATTTTTAAAGGAAGCTTTATAGAGTAAATATATAAGGTGGGTACAATGTGGGTCAAAATTATGATCAACCAATAGACTGTAAGTATAGTTGCTTAGGTAATATCTATCCATAGCAGGTCATGTTGCAAGTGTATATGGAAAGAAAAAAGACCTTCTTTAGGAAGAGATGGATTAGGGTCTTGGTCACCCACTAGGGTGACTGACATCTAGCTAGACTAATTGGACCAGTGACACCAATTATCTTATACCCTGGGGAGGTATGTAGGCCTGGTCATTCTGTCTTGGGGCCTGATCTTCAACAGATCCACCTCCAGCCATAGTTGTGATGTGTTCTCATCCTCTGCACTGACTCCCTTGAGAGCCTAGCCCTGTCTGATTTCTATTTTACTTAACTTAGCATTCTGGCCCCAAACTCATTTTAAGTAGAATGCTTTTCTAGTTCTATGAGTTATTCTAGTGAATTATTGAACCTGAAATGGTCATGGGAAACCCAGATTTAAACCCAGGTCAAAAGTGTCAGTGGCCTGGGATCCCATGAAGTGAGGCAAGAGTAGCTTTGGTAGGGACCCCATTCCTTAACTTGTGCAGTCTGAGCTAACCCTGGATAGTCAGTGCCAGAACTGAACTGCAACACACACCAAACTGAAGGTCAAACAGAATGTAGAGAAATTACGTGATTCCTGAAAGAGGATGTGGGTTCAAGAAGAGGTGTTCCATTTGGGAACAACAGGGAGACAACAGTGAACAAAAGTTATATTCTTCCACTTCATCCAGGTTACAGCCTTGTAGGAGCACAAAACCTAGAGAAGAGGCAAAGATTTGAGGACACAAGTGAGGAGCAAAATTGACAGCATTCACTTTCTCAGGTTAACAGATTGGATCTGAAAACAGAATTGAGCTGAGTGGAGTAGCATGCAGCAATCCCAGCTACTGGGGAGGATGAAGCAGGACTGTGAGTCTGAACACAGTCTAACAATATAGCAAGGCCTTATCTCAAAAATAAAATGGATCACATTTTAGGCCTCAAAGCACATCTCCATAAATACAAAAGAACTGAAATAACTTCTTGCATCCTATTAGATCACAATGGAATGAAACTAGAAATCAACAGCAAAAGAAATCTCAGAAACTATACAAACATACATATTGAATAACACACTCTTAAACAATCAATGACTTACTGGAAAAAATCAGAGAGGAAATGTTAAAATTCCTAGAGTCAAATGACAATGGTATTGCAAAATATCAGAATCTATGAGACACAGTGAAAGCACTAATAAGGGGGATATTTACAGCTGTGAGTCCCTACACTATAAAAACAAATAGAGTTGAGACAGAGTTAGGGGCTTGAGCTGAAATTGTCAAGGTCTGAAACAGGCATTTTGGAGGCCTAAAAATGAAGGCAAATACTATAGAGATGTGTTTTTCAAACTTTGCTTAAAGGAGTATGACTGCATAAGTTAATATCTATGTCTCAAGAAAAAATGTTTCATGCCCAAATAAATTGGGAAATCAAGGGTTAAACAAAATTCAACAGATTTTTTTACTTTAGGACCTCATGAGTCTATTCATACATTAAGGTACATTACTAATCAGCTAAACAAGGGAACTGGTATCCAAGCACGGTAGCACATGTCTGTAATCCCAGCACTTGGGAGGCTGAGGCAGGAGGACCACCACAAGTTTGAGGCAAGCCTGAGCTATGTAGTGAGTTTAAGACTAGACTGAACTACAAACTGAGACCCTGTCTCAAGAAAAAAGAAATTAGTACATAGATTTCTCAAATCATAAAACACTTTTTTCATGCCACTTGTTAACATCTTACAATGCCAATTTGAGAAATATCAAATAGAAAAAAGGTTGCCAAGTGGCACTACAGGGTCTAAGGAACTCATGAATTAACTACAGAGATGACTGGTAGTACAGTTAGGAACAAAGGAGCTGAGTCAGTCCCTTCCTTTGGTTCAACGGTAAATGCCACAGCACCCTAATGATTATCCATGCTTCCATGCTCTAAACGAGGAAGCTGTGTGAGCCCTCCCTTCTCTCCACTCAGTCATAAGCCAAACAACACCCTGATGATTATCCAGGCTTAGCCTCAGATGGTCTCACAGATGGCTGACCTAAGAGTGAGAGAAGCAGGAGGCTCCTTGGATCAGTGGTATCTAACCCTATAAATACTGGAAGCCACAGTTATCAAGACCATTTTTTTTCTTTCACCCTTGAGTCCCTTCTTCCTTTCATCCTCTTCTCCCTTTACCTTTCTCCCTGTTCTTCCTGCCATCCCACTGTCTGCAGTGAATGTAGTTACTTACTACATACAAGGTATATGCTTGGCAGTTCTTTCCTTGTTTTACACAAGAACCCAGGCTATTTTTGGCCCACTCAACTGTGACAAATGGAAAGGGCACATACTTATTCTACAGTATAAAAGACTGGAAAAAGGATATAAGTGATTGTAAAAAAGAAAGGGCTACCTGGGACTGGCAAGAGTACAGTGAGAATATTACATTTTAGGCAAGTAGATCAGGTACAATGGCTTAAATGTATAAATATATATATGATATATATATCATATATATATGAACCTATACACATATGTATATAAATACTAATAAATGTAGGATGATCTATTCAAATAAAATCTGAACAATTTCAGTATACAAATGAAACAAAATCAGAGCTTTTTACTGAAAGTAGCATTAGTATAAAAAGAAAGGAATAAATAAACAAACGAATAAAAAATAACCTTTTAAAATCTTACAAAACAAGGATTCTAAACTTTTTTTAAAGTTTATTTAAAGAGAGGGGGAAAATAAAGCAAAACAAAAAAAGGATAGAAACAATATAGAATTTCAAAAAAAGAACAGTAAGAAATCACTAGTTGATATATTACATATTGTCTTCTTGGATGTAGTTGTTCAAGTTACAAAAATTAAAGCATACAAAGTGGACATTCAAACAGTGAGGCTGAAGACAGTTCTGTTCTCTGATCCAACAAAAACTTAGCAACATAATTAGCAATCCTATACCCTTAAATATACATGCAGTTATATCATTTCGAGTGCTTTCTTTTCCTCCTTTTGCTTTTTAAGTCCATTATCTGTTTAGTTATATCATGTTTCAGGTTGCTCAGTACCTTACTGATCTGTTTTGTTGTTGTTATTTACTTTTTAAAATTTTTTCTTATTTTTTTATTTTATTTATTTTATTTTAAAGGTAGTACAATACTGCAGAACAAGACAGGACATAGCCAACTAAGGCAGTGCAGTGGAACTGGTATAGAACCTCACAACAGGTTACCAGGATAACAGCAATAGTTTCAGTAGTATATCTGGTTTTCTTCACAATAGTTGTTCCTTCAATTAGGTAGAGCAATATCAAAGGAAATACTAAAATAATAAAAACAGAATACTGAATAGAGCAATACCATTGATAAGAACAGAGCAAAACAGAGATAAAAGTATTTGCCTTCAAAGAGATGGCAGAAGTAAATCCTCCCTATATGCTATATTGCCCTGGCTCTCACTTGCTGGGGGCGGCGGTGTGTGGATGGATGGATGTTTGATTCTTAGTCCACACCCTGGTAAGCTCACAGCTGCCCACCAGAGCAGTGAACTGGCTTCTCATTTTCCCAGGGCCCCAAAGTCTAACATGGCATGTTGTGGATCTCAGGAAATGCTGATATGGTCCTCTGCCTGGGGCAGCCATGGCTTGCCAGGCCACTGCCACTTACCAGGGTGGCATCCTGGCCAGGATTCTAAACTTGAAACTGGAAATTGTTTCTCCACAAAACAATGACAGAATCTATATTACTGGCATATTACTACAGTTTGGTGTCATAAAGATTACTGTGGAATTGGCTTTTAATATTAATTTTGTGGAGAAAGGATTCTTGAAATTCTAAACTTTTGAAATACAGAACTCTGGAGAACATTTAATAATTTCACCTGGGAGGCTGAGGTAGGAGGATCACAAGCTCAAGCCTAGCCTGGTCAGTTTAGCAACTTAGTGAGACCCTGTCTTTAAAAAGTTTTTAAAAGGGCTGGGAAAGTAAGTAGCTCAGTGTGGAATTCCTGGATTCAATCCCCAGTAAAAAAAAAAAAAAGAAAGAAAAAAACCCTATATTTCAAAAGAACACAAAGTGCCTCAACTGTAAGTACTGGAAGTACCTTGTATTGCTCTTATTTTCTAAGCTCTAATCTGAAAGAGGACCCAAGACTCATGGGACTTTCCTCACAGCAGCATCTTCTGCAATGCCCCACCAAATGATCCCTGTCTCCTAAGACTGTCATCCCCACCCTCATTAGAATGGGAGGACAGGCATAGTACTGATGTGCTCCCTTGAAGTGCTTTAGAAGTTGGCACTTTCTACTGTCCTCTAACACAAAAGTCATATGAGGGCAGAAAATCCAGCTGATCTTAAGCAAAGATAACTCAGAATAACACATGGTCCCAATAAACACAGGCTTGTAAAAAGTAAACAATTAGGTAGACAGGAGTCTGATTTGGGCCTAGAGAATTTTGAAAAAGTTTCTTGGAGCAGACATCTATCTAAAACAAAAACACAAAATGTGTCATAATTAAAACTCTTAATACCAACCAATGGTTTTATTTAAAATATAAATATAAAAACCCTTCCTTATTTAATGATAAAGGTTATATTACTGTGATCTCCAACACTATTTTTTAATCATTAAAAAATTACAAAATTTGGAAAGAAAAAGGAAAAGAAAACTGATCTATACTCCCCCTGGCCTGCCACAATTTCTGTTGACATTCTGGCACATTTCCTTCTGATCTTTCCAAAAGCCTTTTCTGGTGTTTCTGACAAAATAAGATGAAAGAAGGCAGCAGTTGGAAGTGTCCTGCTAATAATCCCTTTCCCACTCTCAACCAAACATTCCTCTGTAATAGTACATTTCCTCCCCTGAAAAGACTGCCACCCTCCACGACCAAACTGAGGTGCCTCTGCTCCACCACATTTTCCCCACTGTATTCTTAACCTCAGCCATCATGGCAGTAGTAGCTTTTCTTCCTTTGAAACAATAAAAATGTATGAGGATCTATAACAACTGCACATTTTTTCAAGACATAAATGCCTAAAAATAAGTATCAACTCATATGCTTTCTCTAAGAATGAGAGGTGAAACTCAAACACAATCATTACAGCAATTAAAGATCTTCATCATTTTTAGAGCAATTAAAATGGATTAACTGAGTCAGTTCAGACAACTCTTATGGGGGTTACTCTCTAAGGCCTACTGCTTTCTACAAGTCAATGAATTCCTGAAATGCTTTGTTTTTATAATTTGATTCTGAGTCACAAGTGAGTTTGACTTCTGGCACACACAAAAAATTAGCTATTGGTTTGGCATAGATGGATTTTATAAGATTGGTAAATACCATCTATTCCAATATTCTGTATGTTTTTTATCATGAATGGGTGTTGGGCTTTTTCAAGTTTTTTTCTGCATATATCAAGATGATCATATGATTTTTGTCTTTGGTTCTGTTAATATGTTGCATTACATTTATTGATTTGCATATATTGAACCATCCCTGCATCCCTGGGATGAATCCTACTGATGAACTCACACATCAGGAAAATAGAACAAGCTCAAATAAACAACCTAATGCTAAGCCTCAAACTTCTAGGGAAAAAAAGAACAAGTCAAACCCAAAGCTTGTACAACGGAAGAAATTATAAAGATAAGAGCAGAATTGCTATTGTAAAAAAAAAGGAAATAGGAAGTGCTATAAAAGATATAGCTGATGTACATTTAGGTGTGTGAGATTTATATCCATATTTCTAGGTTCTTGTTGGATTGTTGAACAGATCTGTTTGCACTCTCACTGCTTGAGTGTTCACTTTGCTTGCTTTAATTTTGTAACTTGAAAAACTATTTCTAAAAGAACAATATGTAATTTATCAACTAGTGATTTCTTACTGTTTATCTTCTTTTCTTAAAATTCTGTAATATTTCTATCTTTTTTCTGTTCTTTTTTCTCTTTAAATAAAAAAAATAAAAAAGATAAGAGCAAAAACTAATGCAATAGAGACAAAGAAAATGGTACAATGAATCAATGAATCAAATAGATGGTTCTTTGAAGGAATAAATAAAACTGATAAACCATTAGCCAACCACATCAAAAAGAGGAATGAAAAAAACAAATTCAAGCAATTAGGAATGAGAATGGAGAAATCACAATGAGTCCAAAAGAAATCAAAGAGATAATAAGTACCTAGTAGGAGAACCTATACTCTAATAAGATGGAAAACACAGAAGAAATGGACAGGTTCCCAGACACAATTGAATTTCCAAAACTAAATCAAGAGGTATAAAAATTTTAAATAAACTGGCATCAATCAATGAAACTATAAATGAAATAAAGAATTTACCAACAAAGAAAAGCCCAGGCCCTGACAGATTCACTGGTGAATTCTACAGGAAGGTTGGAGATGAACTAATGCAAATAATGCTGAAACTCTTTACAGAAACTGAAAGGGAAGCAGTACTTCCGAAGTTATTCCTGCAAACAAGTATTAGCCTGATTCCAAAACCAGAGAAGAACTTAAATAAGAAAGAAAACTATAGGCCAGTATTCCTAATTAACATTGATGCAAAAGTCTTTAATGAGATATTGGCAAACAGAATCCAGCAAATCTGTTTTTTTAATAAGATTCCCAAAGCCTGCAAAGCACTGACCTGAGCACAGTTTCCAAGTGGCAGCTTGAGAAATGGCCACCAGATGGCACGTGTGCAGCAGGGACAGGGAGGACTCCTTATATAATCATCCTCTACATGGTTAGAGTGTCAGCCTTTGCTCAAGACACTGGCAAGAGTGGACAGGGAGGACTTGCAAAACACTCAACCAGAGGATGCAGGTTGTGACTGAACCATGAGTCCCTCCTAGGGAGGTGTCCCCAGTTGTTTTCATTGTCTGAGGAGAGGCATTGCTCTACTCTCATTTTACGGGCAAAGAAATTGAAAATCAGGGAAAAACACTTAGACAAGAGCTCAGCAATGGCAAATCCTACTGGAGCTGGAATTGGAAGGCTGGTGTCTGACTGCCAGGCCTGGGCCCAGAGCACCTCTGTAGGAGCAGAACAAGATGATTCAGTCAGCCCGGCACAGCCTGTTTACCCTCTTCTTCCTCCTCGCTGCTCTTTGAGCCATTCTCTTCTTTCCTCTGATAGTGCTGGAAGGAAACCGCCATTGTGATAACCCAATTTGGATTAACATAGGGTGTTTTCCACAGTACTCAGAGACCTGACTTAATCTCTATGGGAACAAAATATCAGTTTTAATGACTGCCAAACAGGACCATCTTGGACCTCAACAGGTCCTCTGAGAATCTGGATGGTTCCTGAGTCTTCCAGAAGCACTGGATCTCAGCCAGTGACTCTCTAAGGAACTTTCTTCCCAATCTCTTTAGTTTTGCTCTTTTGGTTATAAGAAATAAGATTCACTTGAGCAGGATTCAGTACATTCTTCTCATTTTTTGGATACTTGTGAACTGATTAGGGAAATAACATGCAATTAAAAAAATAGAGGTCTTCATAGAGTTGAGGCCATTTGAGCTTGAATAAGGTGTGTGAGAGTATAAGAAAATTCAAAAAAATGGTGGGGGGAAAGTGTTATAGTGATCCTCATTTCCACTCTTACTAATTATTAGTAGGGATGTTAAATTAGTACTATCATTATGGAAAGCAATAAGGAAGTTCCTCAACTAGATTAAAAAGAAAACCAGCACATGGTCCATCAACCCTTTGTCTGTGTATGGTGGGGGGACACTAAGGTTGAATCTAGGGTCTAGCACATGCTAGGGCAGCATTCTATCACTGAGTTACAGACTCAGCCCTTTTTATTCTTTACTTGGAAGCAGCATCTTGTTAAGTTGCCCAGGCTGGCCTAGAATTTGTGAGCCTCCCAAGGTTGGAATTCCTCTTAAGGCTGGAAGTACAGCCATGGGCCAATGCACCCAGCAACAATCCTGCTTCTGAGTACATATCCAAAGGAAAGGAAAGCAGAGCTCAGAGAGACATCTGTACCCTTGTGTTCAGGGCAGCATTTTCATAATAGCCAAGCTATGGAATCAACCTAAGTGTCTGCCAGTAGATGAAAGAATAAAGCTAACGTGGTGCATATGAACAGTGGGTCACTGAGGAACCTTCAGAGTGGGGGGGTCCAGTCATTTGCAATGAAGCAGATGAATCTAGAGGGCACTGTGCAAAGTGAAAAAAGCCAGGCACAGAAAAATACTGAAGGATCTCACTAATGCAGGAAACCTAAAAAAGCAGCTCTCATAGAAGCAGAGACTAGAGCAGCTGCTGTGGGTAGGGCAGTGGGAGGAAGCCTGGGAGATGTTGGTCAAAGGGTACAAAGCCTCGGCTGAGCAGGATGAATAAGCTCTGCAGATCTAATGTGTATCATAGAGTCTGTAGTTCGTAACACTAACTTATGTACTTGAAATTTGCTAAAGAGTAGCTCTTTAAGTGCATTCATCAGATACACAGATAGCAACTCTGTGCAGTGAGGGCTATGCCAGTTACCTTGATGGTGGTAATCATTTCAACATCTATATGTATGTAGCATCCCATTTTATACCTTAAGTGTCAACTATTTTTATTTGACAATTATACCTTAAAGCTAGAAAAAATAATCATTATTAAGGCTGGCTTTTACCACAATATTAGCACAGCAAGTCAGAAAGAGGAAAGGGAGAAGCAGAGAGAGATAAAAAGAGGCTCCACCAAAGAGCCTTAGAGTAACATGATTTCCTTTGTTTGGCAGAGACCCTCCCTCCTCAGGGCAGCCAGGTGGACAGTACTGTGGCTGGTTCAGTGGCTCCAAAGAGCAGGTGCCTCATTTTAAAGATTTTCAGGGAAAGAGGTGCTAACAGATCGCCTCTTAGTGTTCAAGTGGCCAAACAGTGGTTTGGTGGTGCTTGGCTTTCTCTTTGCCCTCTTCTAAAATGTCCACAAGAAGCCTTCATCTTGGCACGTAGTTTGGTATTTTATAAGCAATTCTACCACCACCCAGAATATAGGATAGAGCAAATTCTTGGAAATGTGGTGGCCAGATAATAGATACAGTCTTTGCAGGTGTCTGTGACACAGGAGAGTTGCGCATAGAGGTTTGTATTTAGATAAATCCACGGACACATAGAAATAATTACAATCACTGTCTCCTGTCCATGCCTGTAACACATGTCATAAATCCAGGGACTGAGAGTGGCACAGGCAATGCAGCACATGGATGCCTTAGTGACAGTGACAGTGAAGGTGATTTTCCATTGTCCCATTTCCCCATCCCTGCATTCACACCTCCTGTCCTAATCCATTTCCACAGTTATAATGAAATATTCAAAGGTGAGTACTTTATAAGAAAGAGGTTTATTTAGCTGACACCCTGGATGGCTCAAAATTCAAGATTGGGCATCCCCATCTGTTTGGGCTCTCATGCGAGCATCATGGCAGAGGGCACTGTAATAGTGGAAGTGTGTATGGAAGCGATCACTCAGTAGGACAGGAAGCCAAAGACACTCATGGCTAGTCTTACCCTTTGTAACTGCCCACTCTAACTCGTGTCCCCCAGAACTATATTAATCATGTCTGAAAGTGACACTCCTAGTAATGTAACTCTCACTAGCTCTCACCTCTTAAAGGTTCCACTGTGTCTCGACACCATTGCCCCGAGGACCTGCTATCTCATGCAGAGAGGGGGACATGCTCAAAGAATGTCCAAACCATAGCACCAGTCATGGGACCTCAGTCAGCCTGAGGCCAAGCCTATGGCATGGAAGAGCAGGATAAGAGCAGTCCCCAAGCAAAGGTCATGCAGCCTGGTTATCAGGCTTGGAGCTGGGCCTACTTCTGAATAAACCTACATTATTTTTAAATGATCTTGAGTCAAATTCTCTCTCTCTCTCTCTCTCTCTCTCTCTCTCTCTCTCTCTCTCTCTGTTACCAAAGATCTGCCTGGTCCAGCATCCAATCTCCCATGCTATCAAGGCTGCTACTGACCATGCAAGTGTCCAGACCCACAGCCTATCAGACCTGCCACAGCAGGTTCATGGGGAGCAAGTCCAAGGAAGGATGACAGATGTGCAGTTAAGGATCACTAAAACTCTCTGCTTTTCCTCTAATTTTTTCCAGTATTAGGGATTCAATCTAGGGCCTTTCTATTGAATTACATAAAAGCCCTTTCATTTTTCATTTTTTTTTCTTTTTTGTCTTTTTGAAACAAGGTTTCACTATGCAGATCAGGCTGGCCTTGGAATCACTTGGGAGCCCAGGCTTGTCTCAAACTCATAGCAATCCTCCTGCCTCAGCCTCTCAAGTGCTGGGATTCCAGGTGTGCACCACCATGCCCAGCATGATTTTTCATCATTTTAGTGAGACACAGTCTCACTAAGTTGCATGGGCTGTGTTCAAATTTGTGATCCTTCTTCCTCATCCTCTTGAGAGTGCTGGGATTAGAGGCATGTGCCACCATGTCCAGCTTCTATTTCTTTATAGTCTGGGCACACCCATAGGCATGTTGGCAGGTATTAATGCTGTGAATGGGATGGGTTGTGTGGGAAAGAAAAGATTATGGCTACTGTCTCCAGATATGCAGTCCTGTGCTACTGTGAGATCGGGGCTGGGGTAGGGAGACAAGATTGCAAACATTTCTGTATTCCCTCACAAATGAGGCCATGGTAAGACCTCTCTTTTCTTAAAGCTAAGAATGGAGAAGAGTCCTCATAATGGTCCAATTGCCAACACATTGTGATAGTGTGAGTGATATTTATCACATATTTCTTACTAAACACAGCCCTCTGGGGTAACACCAAGTTATGCACCACATCCAAGGGCAAATGGTGCACAGAAAGAACCTACTACTGCTCAAACCAGATTTTGCATTTGTCTTTTCATTTTGCACATACCAATGGCACCTTACAGATATGTACTGGCTTTGGTGGGAAATGACATAAGATTTTTTCTTGCACAAAACAGTCATGGTATGAGCACAAGTCAGCAACTAACCAGCATTTGCAGAGATGTGAAGGTTGTTCCCTTCTCAGCTCTTAGAAGGAAACACCCATTGTTTATGAAAAGATAGGGAAAATAGTGTATTTTTAGTCAGGGTCTGAAGGTTCATGGATTAGACTTTAAAATTTTTTCTTTTTTAATTTTGGGTTACCTTTTTGCATAATTAGGAGGAGTTTGAGGTCACATATTCTGTCAGTCTTAGTTTGATGGCATCACTCAGTTAGGCGTTTTTGAGCCACCAGGTTCCTCATGGCAGCCTTCACATTCCTGTTCCTCAGGCTGTAGATGATGGGGTTCAGCATGGGGGTCATCACCCCATTGAAGAGGGAGATGAGCTTGTCTGCAAGGTCCTGCTTGTCTGTCCCCAGTGGGTCCTTGGACTTGGGCTTCCCATACATGAAGATGATGGTCCCGTAAAAGATGATGACCACAGTGAGGTGTGCAGAGCAGGTGGAGAAGGCCTTCTTCCTGCCCTCGGCTGAGGGGATCCTCAGGATGGTGGTGAGGATGAAGACATAGGAGACAGAGATGAATAGGACTGGCACCCCCAGGAAGATCACATTGGCCACCCCCATGCTGATCACATTGATGGAGATGTCAGCACAGGCCTATTTCAGGACAGCCAGGATCTCACAGGTGAAGAGATTGATAATATTGTCCCCACAGAAGGGCAGCCTCATTGTCTGAAATGTCTGTTCTACAGAGTTGATGATACCAGCTGCCCAGGAACCAGCAGCCATGGGCATGTAGGCAGCCTTGCTCACGACCACAGGGTATCTAAGGGGGTTGCAAATGGCCATGTAGTGATCAAATGCCATCACGCTCAGGAGCACACACTCTGTGGCTCCCATGGCAAAGGACAGAAACATTTGCCCAAAGCAGGCTGAGAAAAAGATGGTTTTTCTGGGATTGAGGAAGCTTTCAAGAATGAGGGGGACAGAGGAGGTCATGTGTTACCCAGCAGGATCACCAGGTACATTGACAGGATGAGCACAAAGAATGTTTTCTCCATTCTTTGGGTGGGCTGAGAGGCCCAAGAGAACAAACTCTGCTGCTGAGGCTGTCTGGTTGGCACTGTGCATGGTGCGTTTCCTTCATCTATCCATTGCATCAATTCTGAAATCTACAGGAACTTGGAGGATCAAGTCCATATTCTTTCACTCCAAAAGTTCCTGGGAAGCCAGACAAAAACTTTGCCCTGCCTAGCATCTGTGGAGTAACCTCGACAATCCTTTCATCTCTATGGGGATCTAGGAGCAGTGGAGTAGAGGTCCATGTTTAGCCTCAATGTCCAGTGAGAACTAACAAGTTAGTTTGTAGTAACCTTTCTGCAGACAGTAATTAGAAGAGCTGGGGAAATATATGGAACATGTGTGAAGTGTCAGAGAGGTAATGAGACAACAGGGCATCACAAGGTCATGTTTCTGAAAAAACAGACCTGGCGAAGGTGGTCAGACACTTGAGGTTGTGGTTCAACTGTGGCACATGCAGCACTGGAAGAGGCCACAGGGAGGCCACAAAGGTCCACTAAGTCTCATGGGAATGAAGAAGGTTTTGAAGTTTGAGGTCCACCATGCTGGGACTCTATCTAAACTTCCTCCCTTTGGGATGGGACTGAAAGGGCAGCCACACAGGAATAAGGGAAAACCAGGAGGAAACAGACTGCCGTGGGTACTGCACTTCAGATCCTCTCAAGCCCTGAAATTGGACTGAGCTGGTCCCACTTGTCAATATCTCTAAATACCTAACAGAAGCAAACGCAGGTCTACTCTGAAGAAAAGTAACATCAGCTCTGTAACTAAATCATTTCTACCAACAATTCTGCAAACACAACTACTTGCACACATTTAAAAAGAATAAGGCATACAAGGAAACAACCTAAATAAAAACAAACAGAAAATAAAGTATCCCTTTCCTTGGTACACATGGGAACCAGGAGAACAGCTCTGGTGACACCCCCTTTGACAATCTGCCCAGACCACCTTGATACCATAGTGCCAAGGTCCTAGCAGCCAGTTGACCCTTTTGTACCCTCAGGGATGGGAAGGGATCCTTTGTGTGCTGTGGTCAAGTTCCATGAGCATTCTGACTGAATATTCTCTCTGGTCTTCATTCTTGGTTTGCCTGAGCTAGAGGGTCTGCTTAGTTCATAAATTCCTGGTCCCACTCTAGTAGATCTTTTTCTAAGAAAGTTAACTGTTTTCTTGAAAAATCTAAGTTGTCTCCAAACTAGGATTTTTTTTCCAGGACCAGTAAAAAATTTGTTTGCAACATTTAAGGTGCTAGGCACTTGGTTCTACTTGCACACTGTATCTAAAATATGGTTATTTGAGCTCTCTAGATAGTTATTTCTTCAAGAGCTGCCAGTATTCTTGTCCCTTCCTCAGTACTTACAGGGACATTTCATGTCTGGGAAGATCTAAGACACTCTTCTGTTGGTATTCAGTACATAAGAGCTGTGACCATATCACAGCCTTAAAAATTCAATCCAGGTTAACAGGTATTTATTGGGCATCTACTAGTGTGCCCTAGGCAGGCTTTTGCTACTGGGGGCGCAGCAACAAAAAACACAGCCCCTGGACTCAGTGAGCACAAAATCTAATGGGGAAGTAGTCTGTAAGCAAATAATTACAGCATCGACATCAGTAATGTGACTATCAACCGTAATAGTTAACCAATTCTCACAACAGATATTGGGCCTATTTAGCAATCTGCTCCTTTACCTGCTGTAAAGCTCCTTGCTTTACAGGTCTGGATTGTAGACTTCCCTGAGTGATACAACATTCTTTAGCTCCCAGAGAGGCTCAATTCATTTGGAAATGCTTATCCTTTGATAACGAGCTAGAATCTGCTATTTTGCAACTTCTACCTGGCCCTGCCACCTGCAGCTCCCAAAGGCAATTAATCTCTCTTCCACATAGAATCCCTCCAAATATCAAGGAAGAGTTTGACTTCAGGCATGAAGATACACAAGAATCAGTCTTCCTTTCTCCCCATGGCCTTAAAAATAGGAATACCTCTTACAGGTAAATATATTGCTCAGGAATTGACTAAAACGGTGCTACTGAGAATGGTCCCAAACTTTGAAATGGCCTGGGTGCTCAAGGTAGCCCTTTGGTGTATGGCCAGGGACAGTAAACTGTCCCAATCTGGGTTTTCCACTCTATGTTAGCCAGCTTCCATGCCTCTCCCAGGAACTAGGTCATGTGGAGAAAATGTTCCCTCCATAGCCACTGTTGGGTCTAGAGATGTGGCCCATTAGTATTGTTAGACTTCAGAATCATTAAGTAAGGGTCTAACAGCTTTAATAAAAAAGGCACATCTGATTGTGAGAAAAGGGCTACTAACTGCAGGATCCCTGCAAAACTTTTGCCTTGCTCAGTGATGGGATGAAGCCAGATGGTCTTTCTAATTCTGGACAATAGTGACAGCTCAGTGAAAGTTCTTTATCTCTCCCTACCTGGAGCCCTCATTCTATTAGCACCAAGGCCAATGATAGAACTGTGGCTGCACTAATGAAAACTTTGGTATTGCTCTTATCAATCCTTGAACTTACCTTTGTCAGAAACATGGTGAGCAAGAATGATCTATTTCCCACGGACTGGAAAGAGGGCACCTGTCAGAAACAGCCATGCTGGGTCTGAACAGCCAGAATGCAGGCTTGGCAGGGGTGACAAGTGAAGGGTACTAACCCTAACTGGACCCCCTCCTCCTGTCTCCTGTGCATGGGGAATAATATCTAAAGGACTGGCCATCACCTTTAGAAGTCAATTTAAATTCCAATTTGTTCTTTGGGTCCTTTTTAGTCCCCAAAGTCATTTAAAGTTCAGAAAGTGAGTTGTACTCAGCACAGAAACTGTCCTTCTGGGATGAGGTCCCCAAGATCCAATTATGCTGAAGGCACCAGAGGAAGTTTGCTGTCTACTTCTTTTCCTACTTTTTCCCTCTTTCCTTTCCTTCCTCCCTTCCCCTCCTCCTTCCTTCTTTTTGTCTTCATTCTTTCTCTCTGAACATTATAATCCCATCCACAGAGTCCAGCAGCTGATTGGTCAGTGATACGTGACTCAGACTACCCAGAATTTTCTCCTGTGCTGCAGTCAGGCCTGCACACCCACCCCACGGGCCCTAAAGAGCCCGAGTCTCTTTAGGGGCTGTGGGGCAGTGATCAGGAAGAAACAATACTCCAGATGTTGGCACTGTTGGATTAGGTGCCTCGCACCAACCTACTGCCTTCTCCCTCAATTCTTACTGGTACCCAACTCAGTGATGTTCACCTTCCTATCATCTGCCCATGTGCTGCTTGACCTCAGGAGAGTCACTGACACGAGCATGACTCAGAACAAGGGTGGCCCAAGAATGGCCCCTCACTTTGTTCAGCAATGTTGATGGAGTGCATACTGCCGAGAAGGCAGAGGTGCAGAGAAACCCATTCCCTACTGGTAGGGAGTGCACCCTCTTGCAGCAAGAAGAGGCAAGTGAAAAGAAAATTACCGACTGGGGCAGGAGGCAGGGCAAGCCCAGAGGAGGCAGGGCCGCAGGCCTATGGTGGGGAGCGGGCCCCCCCCACCCCACTCACCTGTGGTGCAGACTCCCAACTCCAAGGTCACAGAACATCCAAGGGATAGTTGGGGTTTGGCTGTTCAGCACAAAGCCTGTGTGTCAGAAATCTTACTCCATGTGTGAATGTTTGTGTTTGTGTATCAGTGATTTGCCAAAGGACCAGTGGAACCAACCCCAGAGGTAGCCTGATCACATTGCCTGGGGCACAGTGTGTCTACTATGACTCCCTGAAGGGCACATGTGGGTATCATACCCCTCAGGATTCATGCACCCCATATGGAATTCCCGGTGTAAAGGTTTCTACCATGCCCAAAGGATGTAGACAGTCTGTCAGGCTTCTTGAGCAGTAGCACATCCTCTGAGAAATGGGAAAGAATCACCACCATTTTGAGAGAAAACAAGAGCTGGAATGAGGTGCTATGAGGCCAGAGGCACAGAATTTTCCTGAAGAGTAAATCAGGGAAGAAGATGAGGAGGGCAGTTTGGTGGAGAGACCACTCCTGGCCAGCATCAGGAGAGAAGTGCATGTGTAGCATGGATGTGTGGCTGCTTGGTTATTAATCAGTATTTGCTTGATTTGCAGTTTCTATGCTAGGGAGCCTCATTTACCCAATAACACCCATCTTCTTGTGGGAAGGTTCCTTACATTGTTTTCATGCTCCATACCATGGAAGAAGAGATGATATAAAGATGGAAGACAGGGAGGTGATACATGGTAGCTCAAACTGGGGGACAGGACAGAGAGGAGAGGGTAGTTAGTCCCAGCTGGAGCAAGAGGAGCAGGGCCAGAGTGGTTGAGAATGCAAATGGCAAGCTCCTAGAGCTGGGCGATATCAAGTCCTGCCAGAGGGACTATAGGAGCCACTTGGATTCTGACTGACATTGCAAGGCCTGTACACCATGAGGCCCAGCTACACCACTGTCCTCCCATGAACCTCACACCTCCCAATCTTTTAGGAAACAAAGCATGATAGAGGTGGAGGCTCCTGGCATCCAGAGGGCAGAAGTCAAAAGTGGTGGGTGTCAGAGTAGGAAAGTCCCTCCACCTGCTCACAATACAAATCTCTTCCTGAGACTCTGTTTTGCTCTGACACCAACTGTGTGAAGTTTTCTCCTACACATAAAGCAATACTCCAGCTTTCTGGATACCAACTGGGTTAGCCTACAATTTAACTTTGATACTACTTAGAGTTAATGCAGATCAAACAAATTAAGGCCTCAGCCTCATAAGACCAGTCCTCCTTTGTATGCTAATCACACTTCTATCAACCAGCTAAGAAAGCAGGGTGTTCCTGCAACTCCCTCCTCGGGTTTAATACTTTGCTAGAAATGGTTTTCAAAACTCAGGGAAAAAATTCACTGTCTTTTACCAGTTTGTGAATGATACAACTTGGAAACAGCCAATTGGAAGGGCTGCAGAACACAAGGCATGTGGCAAGGGGCAAGGAGCTTCTGCACCCTCTCTGAGTGTGCCACCTCCATACATTCACCAACTGGGAAGCTCTCCAGGTTGGGCAGCTTCTTATGTAGATAGGATTAAATCATTGGCCGCTGGTGATTGAACTCAACCTCCAGCTCACCCTCTCTTCCCTGGAATGTTCCAACCCTCCAATCACATGATCATTCCTTTGGCATCCACTCCCATCTTGACATTATCTAGGAGCCCTTAAGTATCATTGCATTAGCTTAAACTCAGGTGTGGTTGTGAGAGGCTTATACTGACAATGAATAACAAAAGACATTCCTCCTGCCCCTATTACTCAGGAAATGCCAAGCATTTTAGAAGCTCTCTGCTGGAAATTGGGGATTCAGAATATCCATGTCCTCCAAGTATCACACCCTCACACCTACTTCATATGGCTGCTGAGAGCATTAAACAAGCATAAGATTTGGAGAACAGTTATAAATTAATGGTATCATTAATATTGATGCCTTACTAATATCTCAAAGGTAATAAGTCCAGTTGGGTATACACTCTTTATGCAGAGAAAATATTTCTTAATCATATCTTTATTTACAGAAACTAGTCCACAGCTGGACCCAATAAAACAGATATTCAGAAACTGCTATTGAAATGTCAGAAGTGACCCCCTGGCTACCCCAGCCCAGACAGGCTCCCTTCCTTACTTTCCTCATGGCTTCCTTTCAGTTCTCAAATTCTGGCATGCAGCTGGGCCTGAGAGCACATGCTGGTACTCTTAGCACTCTGGGAAGTTGGGACAGGAGGATCACAAGTTTGAGCCCCACCTACCACTTTAGGAATTTAGGGAGACACTGTTGCTTTTGGGCCTGTGGTGAGGCAGCCCATCGTCATGGGGAGTATTTGGGAGAGCAAAGCTGTTCACCTTGTAGCCAGGATGTGAAAGGTGGAAAAAGGCAGGGATGGGCCCCATGATTTTCCTCAGAGGCATACCACCAATGCTCTGAAGACCGCCCACTAGGCCTGACCTCTTTGTTTTTGCTGTTTGCTTTGTTTGTTTGTTATTTGGGTTTTGATAGGGTCTCACTATGCAGCCCAGGCTGGCATTGAACTAGTGGTGATACTCCTGCCTCCTGCATCTCAGTATCCTGGCTGCTGGTGTCACAGATGGGCACCAACACCCCCATCAAGGCTTCATCTCTTAAAAGTTCCTACCATCTCCCAATTGCACCAAGTTGGAGACAAAAGCCTTTTATACACAGGCCTTTGGGAGACTTATCAGATATAAACTACATCACTGGTTCTCAAATTCCTTCATCTTAAAATATTCTAACAAGGTGTGGTGGTACATACCTGTATTGCCAGCACTTGCAAGGCTGAGGCAGGAGGATCACCAAGAACTTGAGGCCAGCATGAGTGACAAACTAAGACCTTGTTTCAAGAAACATTCCCCCAAATTCAATGTGCCATGATGCTATATTTTAAGAGAGCCTGGTCCAAATGCAGCAGGCACACGGTTTCTTGCTTTCATGTGTCCTCCTGGGCCATTCTCTCCTCCATCTCTGTTGTCTTTTTCCTGGGCTAGTTCTGCACACTCCTGCTGCTCCTGTGTGTCCCTCAAGCATGCTACAGGCTATAGTTCCTTCCCACTGGGAGTTCTCTGAAGAGAAAGACCCATCCATGTGAGTCATGCCCCTAGTCCATCCTAACTCTGGAGCTGGGCAATCATTGGTAATTTAGAGATTGTGTAGAGTGATGAGAAGGCTAGAGAGAGATGGGCAGACAGACAGAGACAGAGAGACAGAGATGGAGAGAGACAGAGACAGAGAGAAGCAGGGAGATGGAGACCAAGACTGGGTAGTGAGGGAATCTGCCTGCCCTGCATTTCTGGGTGAATCACTGAGCCCCAACTCTTCTACACTTCAAAACTCTCTGAAGGTCAGCAGCAGAACCACTTTGAGCCAATCGCTGTGATCATAGCCCAGGAGAATTCTGAAGACCTGGCATCAGAAAACCTTCAGAGCTGAAGTTTCCTGATGGTGAAAGGGAGTTCTGGGTAGATTTCCACAGCATTGCCTAATTGGGTTTATGGGATGAAGCCTAATCTCTGAGCCACTCACCAAACTTTAATTGCTTCTGGGACAGGACCTGGCCCCAAAGCAGCCCAACCCAAAGTTCCTGAGAGAGTGTTTATGGGCCCCCTTGGAGAGTAGCATGGAAGAGAGAGTACACCATGCCTTCCAGCCAGCCCACCTGGGCTGCAGCTCCTCACCCAGACCCGGAGCTTGAAAGCCACCCTTTGTCTTCTCATCTCACTGAACCCCAAGGTCAGACAAGGGCTTCTAGGGGTGGTGGCTTGGACCTTGCTCCTTGGACTTCTCTACATTCAGGGTCATCTTAATGCAGCAGGTAACAATAATCAAAGAGTACGTGACATGATAAAAATGCTGCTGGTATAGTTCTAAAAGATCTTCTCTGTGGTCATGACGAGGTAGCACCCAGATGGGCAGGTGACACAAGAGCCAGTCACTGATCCTGATACTAGTAAACTGGCAACCTCTCCACTACCCTCACCCTCCTTCCTGCAAGCACTCAGTGCAGCCTGGACTGAAACCCAACCTGGATAAGTGCTGGGTGACCTCTGTGGCCAGCCTGGCAGAGAGTTGGATGGGCAGCAAGACCACTGCTTCTGAAGGCTGTGGCTATGGCAGGAGAGCAAACACATTTTGTGTGAGCCCAGAAGGCAGTCTTAGGACCAGTGGAGGAGGAAGAAGGGTCAGATCTTGGAAGAATTCTAACAATCCAGGTGTCCTGACTATGATGTCATGAGCTCCTGCTGCTCAAAATATTCAAACAGAGGCTGAGAAATCACCCACTGCAGAGAGGATCCTGTGAAAGGACCACAGGGTGAGGCCTGGATTGTTTTATATCCAAAGAGTCTGCCAAGCCTCAGATTCTATCTCCCTGACACTAAAAGGAGGTTTTCTCTAAAAATATTTTCGCATCTCTTAATCTCTGCAATCCTGAGATAATTCCTTGTGGATATTCTACCACTACCAGTTAGAAAAAGGCCCCCTTCTTCAGAATCATGTGCATACCTCTCTCTTGACCTCAATTTCTCCATCTTTACACAAGGAGAAGTTGAAATAGATCAGTAAGTTCCAAGACTGATAGACTTCAGAAGCACGTGGGAACTTTTAGTTAAAAGACAAAGCACGCAAACAAAATAAAAACAGATTGCCTAAGCAACTTGTGAAGAAGGGCCCAAAAATCAAATCTGAGTGGAGGAGAAGGGGTACTGGATTTGAACCCAGGGCTTTCACACTGCACTATATTCCCAGTGTTTTTAAAAATTTAAATTTTTTTTTAAATTTTGAGGTAGGATCTCACTCTGTATTTCAGGCTGACTTTGAGTTCACTATGTAACCCAGCCTGGCCTTGAACTCATGTATGCATTCCACCTTGGTGTCCTGAGTGCTGGAATTACAGGTTTAAGCCACCATACCCAGTTTGGGCTGCAATTTGTGATCCTCCAGCCTCAGCCTCCAAGAGTATTGTGATTACAGGCTACCACAGCTGGCTAGAAATCAAAGGGAGGCAGCTCCATGTCATTTTAGGGACCCTGTGGTGAGCTCTGATGACATCTGGTGTTTGAACTCTCATTGTCAGTAAAGTCGTAATCATCTATGTGAGTTTCGAGACACTCACTGCATGTAGGAAGAAGCCAAAAGATGTCCTCTCATGCAATATGCAAGGGGTTTTATTTGTTGTCCAAGCATGCGTGGGGCCCACTGAACACACAGGAACAGAGAGCCCCGAGGCATGCCAGAGCATGGCTTTTAAAACTACAGGACAAAGGAAGGCAGGACTTTGGCAAGCGCAGTTACAGAAACAGAAGGCATTGGTTAGTTTAAATGGCTTTCTACATTCATTGGAGGTTGTGACTATAGGGTGGTCTAGAGTCAGGAGGCAGAGGGTGTTTCCTAATATGGGCAGTAGATGCCCAGGGAAGGTACATTCCATAAATTCCTTAAACACCAGATGGGGTTGTTTCTACCTTGCAACCCAGGTTTTCTAGTCAGCTTTATCCTTGTCTGAATTTAACCTAGGCAGCTTTAACTATAATGGCTCAATTCCCAGAATATTGGGAGGAGACGAGAGCATGGAGCAGTGCAGACCATGCACTGTTAGTAAGAGAAAATTTCTCTTACATCCCCCCGCTTTTGGTGTTGTGAATCTCTAATCTTAGAGATCAGGGGGTTTATTGTTGGGGTTA
>PVLA01013955.1:0-33517 GCA_004027455.1 Hydrochoerus hydrochaeris | reverse complement strand
TACATGTTAATTGCTATCTTTGAAGGCATACCTGTAATCCCAGCACTCTGGGAGGTTGAGGCAGAAAATCAACAAGGTAAAGCCCAGTTTGGGCAACTTAATGACTGGCAAAACCCTGTCCCAAATAACACATTTTAAAAACTATTGGGATTTAGCTGAGTGGAAAGGCCTTTGTTTCAACCTTCAGCAGCAAAAGAAAAGTTAGCATGAAGGTAATGAAAACTGTTTGGTGTCATAGGAAGCCAGCTAGGAAGATAGGAGTGAGAGAATTAGATGGAGGTACTTTATTCACCTAGTGATTCTAAGTAGGAACCCTGGGAGAGGACAGGAGACAGATTTGTGAAGTTTCAGGGCATCCTTACAGATCTTGAATTGGTATTAGGTTTAATGGACCAAATGTGGAGTTTGCCTCATTCTCAGTTCTATGCTTTCTTGTTGGAGTTTTAGAATTTGATTTTCAGCTCTCTTGTAATACAGACATCATCCTTTCTTTGCAGTATGTTTTTAGGGTTTATGTTTCATTTTTTTGAGTGTTAGTTAACTCTTTAAAGAATACAGCTCAAATTTCCACTGCTACAAAACATTACCTGGGAAAAACATAAGTATTAATTGTATTAGCTAAATCAAATACTTTAAAACTTTTAAATTTGGAGACATGAAGATACTTCCAAATTTGTTTCATAAGGTATAATGTACCCTATTAGATATGAACAGTGTAACAAAATTATAAACCAGTATTTCTTACAAATATATGTGCAAATATCCCATGAACAAAATAATGAAAATACTATATAAACAAAATATTAACAATCTAAATCTGGCACTGTAGTCACACAATATTTTATCTGACAAGCTATAGTTCATTTCCATAATGCCATGATGTTTAAATACATTACAGTCAGTAAATGTGAAGAAACACATTAAAAGAATAAAGGATTAGATGCCATTTGATCATCTCAAGAGATACATAAGGAATAAATGATGCAATTAACCATCCTTTTATGATAAATACTCTAAAACGTTTGGTTTGAAGTTATATAACACAATGAAACCATGATCATTATCACAAACCTACAGCTGGTGTCATACTCAGTGGTGAAAAGCTGAAAGCCTTTGTGTTAAGTTCAGAACAGGACAAGGGCAACCACTCTGACCACTACTACCTGACATAGTACTAAAACCCCAAGTCAAAGCAGTGAAGCAAAAGAAAAAAGCCAAAACTCATCCATACTGAAAAATTAAGAATATAAGTTGTCACTCTTTTCAGACATGATCAAAAGCTATTAGAACCTGTCATGACAGGTGGGGCTATTCAGGTTCCTGGGTGAAGGACTGTTTGATGGGGAGAAAAATAAGATACAAATGTTGGAGTCAGATGGAGCCCTCTCCCTTCTAATGGAAGGAAAGGAACTACCCCCCATAGGGGCATTTATTTATACACTTAGCAACTTAATGTCAAATGACAACACATTGCCTAGTAATCTACATGTATGGCAAACAAGGTCCTAATTTGTGAGTTCCAGAGTCACTATTTCTGTGGCTTTCCCCAGATGGTCTTTGTGGTCATCATTGTACTCTTCCTGGTTGACAGTCAAGTATGGTATGGTCAATTTCCATCTTCAGCATCTCTCTTCAAGAACAAATAAACAAATTAAGTACTGGCACACTACACAAAGCAACACATAATGGCTGGTATTTCCTAACATGCAATGAAAGTCATCAAGACAATTTCATGTATAAGCTTAAAAAATTAAAATATAGGCATATAATTAACCAAGTAAGAGAATTATCTGTGCATGGAAATTATAAAACATCGATAAAAGAGGTTGAAAACTACATAAGTAAGTGGAAAGTTATTTCATGTTTATGGATTAGAAGACAATAAATAATTTCAATATTATCAAAAATGTTCATAGTAAAAAATGTGGTCCAGAGTTTCACTTTACTGCCTATCAAAATTCCAAAAGACATTTTTTTAAAAACAGAAAAATATCATAAATTTCATGTAGCATGCCTCAAGGCTAAATAACCAAAACAATCATAAACAAAAATAACAAAGCTAGACTTCTAAAAACCTACTAAAAAGCTATAGTTCTCAAAACACCATGATAATGCACAAAATAAAATACAAGCACTAGTGAGATGAAAAGAGATTCCAAAAGTGACTCATGAATATACATTTGATTGATTTTTCACATATATGTAATGAGGAAAGGACACTCTTCATAAAATGATAATAAAAACTGTATTCCCAATACAGAAAAATAACATTGGAACTCTTCTCATACAATGTACAAAGATGAATCCAAAATGAATTAAAAACTTAAAACATGAGACTTTAATTTATAAAACTACTAAGTAAAATATAGGGATAAATTTACAACATTAGTCTGTGCCATTATTACTTTTAATTTTGATTCCAAAAGCAGAAGCATCTAAGGTAAAAATAGACAACTAGAATTCACAAGCTAAAATCTTATATAGAATTTGAAATAACAGAAAAGTGGAGAGAATATTTGCAAGTCATGCATGCATCATGGGCTTGCACCAGAAAGATACAGGGTGTCTGTGACACGATGGCACTCTTCCAGAAGGAAGTCTATAGCCAGATGCAGCCCATCAACTTTGCTACTCCATGACTATAAGCCTCAATAAAACTGTCTTTTTTATAATTTATGCAGCCTGTTTTATTGTGTCATTATCAACAAAAGCACACTAATAGTTTTACCTCTTTGAGAACTCACTTCTAATAGAAAGTTTCAGGACAGTCAGTACCTTTCCAATGCCAACATTATAATGGGGATGAGGGAATAATTCAGGCAGAAACTATACCTGCTCATTTTCTTACATGTCTCTAAATTATTCTGCAATATTTTTGCCTTACCTTCAGTAATTGCACACATGTAAACTTCCTGGAAAAATTGAATCTGAGCACATATTTTAAATAGACTTTGGCTCTTTTCTCAGTGTACATCTTTGAAATAGGCTCTTGTTAACATCTCAGAAATGTGCACCTGGCTTAAATGGGGCTTTATTCTTCCCTTGCCAAAATGTGTATGATCATCAACAATCAATGTGAAAAAATGAAAGTTCACAATTTAAATATGGAGTCAGGGACCAAAAAACTATCAAAGAAATTTAAATCTCAATGATCTTGAAATCATGCATGTAGTTGCAATACAAGCAGTTAAACGAAACTTGGAAGATTAAGTAATCATTTAGAGCAGCATTTTGATAGCCTCCCTTGAACAGAAATGCTGCCATAATTAGAAGAAATATCTCCAGGTCAAAATTCAAACTAAATAATTTGTCATTTAAGATACACCATTCTGAGAAATAGGCATATGTGACAGATTTTACACTTTGATGTGTCAACTTAAATAATCAGAGAGTCTTCATATAATAACTATATTTATTTGCAGTGACACAGCACTGCAATAAGACTACATGCACAGGCCAAGTGAGGTGGTGCACACCTATAATCTCAGCACTCACGAGGCTGAGGCAAGAGGATTGTCATTAGTTTGAGGCCAGTTAGTGGTGCACAGTGATTTCAAGGCCAGCCTAAAATACACAGCAAGACCCTGTTTCAACATCACTCCCCAAAATTACCTCACACACAATAAACCAAGTATTCATTCCAGGAAGTTGAGGCAAGGTAAAAGATAAAAGACAAAAGAGAAAATTGCTTCTATGGGGGAGAATAACCTACTTAGATACTAGCAATGTGCTTTGGAGACTTGAGGGAAGAATTGGTGTCAGTTCATCAGTGGAGGTGTATTTCATGGGCAAGTGTTCTATCAAGAGCATATTGTCTAAATTTTTGCAATCTTTAGCATGTTAAGCATTGGCAAGGAATGCCTGCCAAACATGCCAAATATGAGAAGTTTATGAATCTTTGGGTGCATGTATACTGAAAAAATATTTTGGGGCTCTTAGCAGCTCTGAGAATGTAATTATCTCACATGGGCCCTAATGACACCAACACCCCCATTCATAACTTCCCAACCCTAGGATCTGCCAAGCATGACTTCATCTTGGAACAGGCTCTTACAGATTTCTTAATTAAGATACATGCTAAATTTCAGTGGCATTGATTTCCAGCCTTTTCTGAGCTGAAAAAAGTTAGTAGATTTATGGGTCAGGGTGAGTTTTTTATTGGGAGTTAAAGATAAGGCTAAACTTAGAATTAACACTGTAGGATTTAGATCCAGTTAGAGATACTATCACAGTCAAGAGCCAGAGTCATATTTATTTATTTGTTTATTTATTTTTATTTAAAGACAAAAAGCAAAACAGAAAAAGGGGTAGAAACAATACAGAATTTTAGAAAAAAAGCAGTAAGAAATCACTAGTTGATAAATTACATATTGTCTTCTTAGACCTAGATGTTAAACTTACAAAATTAAAGCATACAAAGTGGACATTCAAACAGTGAGACTGCAAACATGTTCAATGATCAAGTAACAACTTAGCAACATGGTTATCAATCCTATACATTTAAACACACATGCAGCCATATCTTCTAGAGCACTTTCTTTTCTTTTTTTTTTACTTTTTAAGTCCATTATCTGCTTAGTTATATCCTGTTTCAGATTGCTCAGTACCTTGCTGATTTTTTTGTTGTTATATACTTTTAATCAACTTATATAATTCTGTTGCCTTGTTTTTGAGTTTATCCTCATCCATGATCCATGGATCAGCTTTGGTGCAGTGGGGAGATTTTTGGAGGTATTTTGTTACTTTCTTATCTACTTTGTTTGTTGAAGGTAGCAAAAAAACAACAGAACAAGACAGAACAAACCCATGTGACCACACTGCAATAAAAGTACCACAGAACCTCAAATCAGGTCACCAGGACACAAGAAATGGGCTAAATAGTACAACCCATTTTGTTCACATTAGCTGTTCTTTCAATCAGGTAGAGGAAAATGGAATGAAATATCAAACTTTTAAAAACTGAATATTGAATAAAGCAGTACCATTAATCAAAACTGAGCAAAACAGGGATAAAAATATTTGCCTTCAAAGAGACTGTAGAAGGAAATCCCCCTTATTTGCCATGCTATATATATTCACCCTCCAAAAAGATACTCAGACAGCTGGTGCCTACTTGCTAACAGAGGAGGGGAAGGATCAATGTCTGATTCTTAGCCTGCCCACTGAAAGGCCCAATCTGCTTACCAGGGTGGCCAGTAGGCTGCCAGTTCTCCCAGTACCCAAAGTTCCAACATGATGCAGAGCTAAAGAATCGCTGATAATTTTCATCCTGGTGTGCCAGTGGCTCGCCAGGCCCCCAGCTGCTCACCAGGGTGGCAAGTAGGCCCCCTGCTCTCCAGCACCCAAAGTTCCAACATCCAGCATCATATTTTGTGTTAAGGTTAGTGTTAATGTAAAGTTTATTGATTAGTTTGATGTTGATCTTCATTTCTGCAATCAGAGTTAAGAGTAAGGTTAATGTTTATTGTTAATGTTCAGTTCTTTTTGGTCAGAGGGTCAGGATTAGAAGTCAGAGTTAGTGGTATTTTTGGTGTTAGTGTATGGTATTGTTAGTGTCATGGTTGGTGAGCATTAGTGATAGGTTTGGGGTTAGCCTTCATGTTTGCTTAGCTCATTGTTTATTTTTACTGTTGTAGTGAGAATCAGTGGGTTGTAAGTTTATGCTTACTTAGGTTAGGATTATTGTTATTTTTTCTAATATGATTAGTCTTTGGGTAGGGTTAGGTGTACTGATATCTGTCAGGTTTAGATATAGGGCAGGTGTACTGAGAAGATGAAGCTTATTGTGATGCTTACAGTTCAGGATGAAAAATTAGATTCCACTACTTAGAAAAAAAGAGTTTCAGGAACCTAAAATATAGGATATATGGCATTTATCTTTCATTTCTTAAATTATTTGCAAAATGATTAATTGCATAAAGTAGGATTTGGAAAAAGCACAACAGATAGACTAAGACTGGATGTTTACTGAGACACAGCTGTGGTATTCTTCTTCATTCTATCAATGGTTTTTCTCCTTGGGTAGGACAGAGATGAGCAGTTGTCAAGGAACTAAAATCTTCAGTCTATTACTAATTTTTCTACCTCAAAATAAATTAATAATAATGATAATAACAGTGCAGTTTTTGAAAAAGTATACACAAAAGCAAATTTAGTAATATACAGAAAAGAAAAAAGTACACAGAGATGTGGAAAAATTTCAAACAAAAAGAGAGGGTTAAAAGCCTTATCCCAAAAGTGATTTAGTGTTGATACAGTATAAATTCTAATAAATTAGCATGTGTATTGTGATTTCTAAAGTGGTGATAAAATTCCAAACTCAGAGTATTGAAGTAAATACTGGAAATCACAAAAATGCCATAGTATTTCAGACTAAGGTGAAAATGGACAAACAGAAGAAAAATGATAAGTGAGAAAAACAAAACAAAACAATGCCAATAGCTCTATAAAGAATTTCTCTGGACTTAAAGGATGTATCTTTCAGGCAAGAACATTATCAGACTGGTTCCTGTGAAGGTAAACATAGAGGAGTTGGTTAGTAGCTTCTTGGATGAAAGAGTAATTCAAGCCACATATTTTTTTAAAGAGATGAATTTCATATGTAAATCAAATTTTAAAATAAATTAAACATAAATGTGGAAAATCTTCAAAATGGGGTAAAAAGTACATCACAAATACCATAATTAAAAGTGCTGTCATGGCTATGTTGATATCTATTGAAAAAGTGTTTAAGAGCAAGACTTTGAGCATACAAACTATTACATTTAATAAAACAAGATCAATTTTTCACAAATGTACCATACCATGTTCAAATTTGTCTTGAGTGGATCATAGACCTAAATGATATCTAAGTGTAGTAAACATATAAATGAAAATATGTAAAAATATGTGGCCATACATGAAGCAAAAAAATTTTATAAAAGCATAAAAGTTTAGCAGTACAGAGCACGGTGTGAGAATGCCAGGACCACTGCATGCCAGAGTCCTAAGGTTCTGTGGTGGGGGACAGTAAACCTGCGGCTGGTGGCAGTGGCTTATCATGGCTGAGAGGGAGGAAGGGCCTTTCTCATCCTGTGCCATGTGGAATTTCAGTCTGGCTCCACTGTGGCTCAAACTTGCTGCCTCTCCCTGGCCTTGCCTGTTTCCAGAGTTTCTTGTGACTGTGGACGCTGCTGGGTACAAGCAAAGATGAATTTTATTAGCAGTCTTTGAAACACTGTCAAATTTTCTGACATTTAAGAAGCTACTAACCAAATCCTCAGTGTTTACCTTCATGGGAACCAGAGCTCTGTAGCAGTGACAAAGAAAGTGGCACCTCAAGATGAGTCTGAGCATCTCCATGTAATTACTGGTACCATTGTCCCCTGTGGGTTTGATCAAATAGCTGCAAAGGAAATCATAGAGAAATTGAGATGATGTGCAATCAGTGAATACTGGGTCAAGATGTATTTTGACATTTCAGTGGAAAGTCTGGCACAGGTTCATCGTCTGGGATCAGTTGAAAACTTATTTGTGGTTGTTGTGGAGTTTTAAGATTTCCACTTCAAAAAAATAAGAAACTCTTAAAGATTTTACAGACTTGGTTAGAGAACTCCCATGGTCAGGTCCTCTCAAAGCATAGGAAATTAACACTTGTTTCAAGGAACAACAAAGAAACAAAAATGAAAGCTCAAAAATACAACTCTATACTCAGATAAAGAGAAAATTGCAAAGAAATGAGGAAACAGAGGAGAAAGCTGATAGAAGATTTATTGATGATGCTTTAGATTATCATATCTTAGGTTATTATGAAAATCTAGCTCTCAAAGAGAAGACATCTACATTAGAAGGAGATGAGCTTGCCTCTTCCAAAATCAAGAATGATGAACTGAACCTCAGGTGGTAATGTTTACAGTCACATGCAGTGGGGCATGAAAGAACCATTGCTTCACTTCAAATGAGGCTGTGAGAGATTTTGGGGATGCTGCTCAAGATCTTTCCAGTGGAAGGCTGATATGACTGACTCTAATGTGGAGGTTCTCTTGGATATTCAATGTGAAATGGTTTTGAGAATTGCACTGAATGAGGAGAGAAATATTACACATTTTGGACCTACATTTCTTAGATAAACTCTCCCTTATGGCATGCTCAGGCTCTGTGAACCTCAATCTGCTGGCATATTAGTTAGTCCTATGCTTGGATTAGGTGCATTCCCAATAAAGGGGCTCACTGAATGGTGTCTCTGTTAACATATTGCTGATGATAACAGTCCATGGGCTGTAAAAATAACAGGTAATAATATCTCATCTTTGTTGATCAAGAGCCAAGTTAAGGAAACAGACTTTTCTGGGGCTTGCACACATTCATTGATGCTTTTGCATGGAAGAGTTGCAATCTTCCCCTGAGAACATGTTCTATGGATATCATGGTAAGAGATATGCCATTTGTAAAAACAACAGGCTCAAAAAAGAGAAACTCAATTCTTTTTCCATTTTGCCTGTGCAAGACGAGCACTGTCTGTAGACCTTGGACAGGTCAAACAATACTCCTTATCTAGGACAAGAAGTGTTTGAGAAGGCATTTCTGGAATTGGACATGTGTGGCAAAATTCCATACAGTTTGATTAAATACCAGTGTTCTTCATGCTACAGTTTAGCTTCCATAATAAACACTTCAAGCTTTTATTTATTGTTCCAGCAAGATGAGCAATGAGGGACATCTTGGTAATATGAAGAATGATGCTTAAAAGTTTTAGTACCTCCCCACACTGGAAATGTCAGCATGAAAACCTTGCTTGGAAAGAATAATATTGACAAAGGTGTAGCCTGCAGTATTGAAAAAGAGACAACTAAATTTTTATTTTACTTTTTTGTGACCCCTAAGTGAGAGTGTTGTCTTGACTTCTCTTGTTCATTGCATGTGTGAAGACATGCCACTAATTTGTATATTGGTTTTTGTCCTGGCAGTTTGCACAGTCTGCTCTAATAGTTTTTGTTCATGTCTAGAAAAAAATGACAACTTACCTTTTGCAAGTCACAGTCAGGAAGATATTTCTTTCCTTTTCTTACCTCATTGTTCTGACTTACATTTTCTACCTTGAGTAGCAGTACGGGTGTGTGTGTGTATCTTTATTGTGTTTTTTTACTCTAAGATAAATGTTTTCAGTTTTAACCACTGAGTGTGAAAGCAGCTGTGCACTGCAATAATGACCTTTATTGTACTGACTTACATTTCCATACCGAAGTTGTTTGGATTATTTGTCATGCAAATATGCTTAAGGATATCATGTGTTCCTTCTGCACTGCTGAGATAATCATGAGAAATTTAGGTGCAATAATGGAGTAGAATATATAAAAAAATTAAAAGTGCCCTTTTTATTTAAAAGATGTGGAAAGGAGCCCACAACCAGCAATGGTTTGGTTTCTTTCTCTGCCCAGATATGGGGGTGTGGGGTATATGTGACCTTTGACTGGTAGTGGTACTGTGACAAGGCATTGATGACCTGTGTGGAACTAATTGAAATTTTTTGTGTGCACCTGAAAGGAAGGAGGAAGTTGTATTTGGGGAAGAAGGAGGAAGTGACTCTTGGGTAAACATCCTCAATTTGGCCTTCCACCATGTTGAACTACTGGCATAATATCCTTTAATTTATTCTAGGGTAAAACTTTCAGTATTCAAACAACATTGCACCACAGGGAAAAACTCCACATGATCCTGTCAAGGATCCTCATAATTTATGGACAACTTTAGCTTGTTGAATTTGTATTTAGAATTTTTGCACATACAATTATGAGGCATATTGGCTTGTAATTTTCCCACACACCCTTGTCTGACTTAGGAACTATGGGATAATATACCTTCTAAAATAAATTATGAAATATTTTGCTTTCTCCAATTTTGATAGAGTGTGATAAGGTTTGGTCTAGTATACATAATTAATATTTATGCTTTTTCTCTGATGATATTCACTGGCAGTTGAAATTTGGGTTGTGTTCCTTAACGATTTAACCAAACTGTAACGATAAAACTTCATTAATAGGGAAACACTGAAAAAGTAGCTGAGACACTGAATTCTAAAACCCATGCAGGAGAGAATAGAGCAGAGAGACAGCAGAGGCTATTTGCTACATGAAACCTCCCTTATAAGAAATCAACACAGAATATCTGGAACAACAAGCTCCACACAATGGGCTTAATCACAGGATTTAAAATGGCCTTAGATTGTGAAGATATTTAGGAACTATGACTGTGGTGTAAATGGATGGGAGATAGATTTAACAGCAGCCAATGAGACACTTTCATAGGGAATGACCTCCTGACTTGATCTATAATCACAAAGATTAATAAAACACAATGTGTAGCATGTCTATATTAAATTGAATAAAAATACTAACAAATTACAGATTCTTGGAGCAGTTATTGATAATATGTGTTCTTTCTCCTTTTTCCCTATTTTTTTATTTTAAAGAGGGTAAAACAAAGGGAAACAATAAAGAATAAAACCAATCAAAATAAATCAATATAAGTGATACAGGACTTCAAAAACCTTTCAAAATCAACCATGTTTACTCTAATGCCTTTTGTTGCTTTCACAATAGCTGCAGATATCTTCTGGCATAGTAAAAATCAAACGGAACAGAATAGAATAGAAGCAATGCAAGTGAAACAATGAATGCAATATAGGACTTCAAAGGAGTCCAATTGTAAATCCAAATTGACTACCATAATATGTCTTGCTGTCTTTGAAATAACTGCACATGTCACCCAATTTAACATAATCAAACAAAACAAAAGAGAATAATACCTAACCCATCAAAACAATGAAATGGATATGGTTTCCAGGTGAGGATCACTTCCTGGTGAGGGCTGGTTGTTTCCCTCTGCAGTCTATGAATGGTGCTGACTCACAGGGAGTGGCTTGGGTCTGTCTGTCCCTACTCCAGCAGTAGCCTGTATATGGTGCTGGTTCCCATTCAGAGATCACCTCCTGCTGAGGCCTGATTCTGTCCCTCTGCAGTCCACAAATGGTGATGACTCACAGAGGGAGGCTTGGGCCTGGCTCTTCCCACTCTGGCAGTGGCCAGCATGTGGTCCTAGTTCCCAGGTGGTGATCACCTCCTGGTGAGGCCTGTTTTTCTCCCTCCACAGTCCACAAATGGCACTGACTCACAAATTTAGTCTGGGGTCTGGCTGTCCCCACTGTGGTGGTTCCCAGGGTGGGGATAATGGTATTGAAGAAAGATAAAGGCATTGGAAAGGCAAATGAGACTTACTATAATGGAGCCTTGACAAACAGCAGAGTGAGATGATTCTTTCTGCTGCAAGGTGGCCAGCATGGAGCTGGAAACCAGAACCAGCTCTCTATGACCAGCACACATGTACCCAAGACCTCAAGGAGCACTGAGGCTCTCTGCCCCTGCCAGCATGGGCACTCAGTCACCACAAGATTTATGAAGATGCATTCTTAGTCCTGGGAATGTTGGTGGCTTGCTTGGGTCAGGACTTCCCCAAGCAGAACAGGGGTTTTAGCTGCAGGACAGAGAGATATTTGTGTGTCTCTTGAGAGCCCTTCCTTGAGTCTGCCCAGCAGTGCCTGCTCATCAACCTGTGTCCCGGTGCCACAGGCAGCAATTACCATGCAACAGGGTCTCTGGAGAGCAGTGGAGCCATGGATATGAGCTCTGTGCAGCTGTCACTGAGGGTGGTCCCCTGACCTAGCTTTTCCCACAATTCCTGCCTGGTGCTCAGTTTTCATTCTCATCCAGCCACTCTGTTGAGTGGAACCAGACCTCAAAATTTTCCTCATGATGGGAATTATATTTACTCACTGCCACCTGGCACAGCTGATTCTCCTGAAGGACTCTTGTTTCCCATGGCAAGGGAGCAGACATCGTGCTGAGAGAGCTTGCACTGGGAATGAGGTTAAGGCCTTGCTCAGAGAAGGAAGAGTTAAGAACTGGTCTAAAGGGCTTTTTGCTTAGTTTTCCCCTCCTGTTCTCCATCCCACTCAAGCCCCAAGCTTTTTTCAGAGTCAGGTTGAAACAGCACCATGTCCATGTAGATGAACATGTGTCTAGTGTCCTAGGCACATAATCCACTGGGATGGTTTTCCCCTTTTCATGTGTACAAAACCTTTCTAAAAGAGCCAAGCTGCAGAGGGTGGGCAAAGGAGTTTTCAGTCCAGGGGTTTTCTGAATTCTGTCTGCCTACCCTCCCAGAACTGGAGGAAACAGTGGCACCTTTTATCTTTTCTCCAAGTTTACAAGATTCTCCTATAAGACAGATACCAATGTTAATGAAAAAGATTGGACCAAGAATAAACCCTCCCTACCCATAGTCATGTTGGAATTGTGTCAGGGCCTGTGGGGGTCAGGAGTGCATAGAAACGAACAAGAACCCAGATCAGGTTTGGACTCTGGAGAGAATGCACATGGGGCCTAAGCTTGAGGGACTTAAACTGAAAGGCCTATTGATGCCAGACTGGGAAACTGAGGACATAAAAGAGGAAAGGAGTACTAGCCACATGAGAACTTCCTGGCTTTGGGGTCCTGACTTCTCTCCTCTGCCTTGCACAGCACCTGAGGGAGAGAAGGTGTCAAGTTCAGCCAAGGCCCTAGGCAGCTCTACGTCCAGGAAACTCAGCAGCTTCAGGATTTGCAAAAGAGGGACACATGGTCATTGCAGAAGGTCCTTTACTCCTAGGCAATATAGACTTAGTTTTAGCAGCAGACATGGCCAGGTGTGAGGATCTTAGAAGTGTAGGTTTTCCAATTGCTGGGACCTAAAGTTTCAACATGAGGGGCCTTCTTTTCCAAACCAAGGATCCTGTTACCAAGTGTGGTTCCCCAAGGATCACTCACATCTACATAGCTCTTCATCACAGTGCTCAGCATCACCAGGTCAGTGAGGAATATGCCAAGGAAAGAGACAATGCTCTGTGCAGTTGGGTGATAGTGATGATGAGTACCCACTCCCAGGTCCCATTCAAGGGCTATAAGTACCTCTGAAATTTGATGTGCCTGTCTCCTGTCCCTCTCTGGGATGCTAAATTGCACTTCTCCAATTGTCTGACTCCTGTCTAACTTCTTAATATGCCAAACATCCCTAATCACCTCCATTGTAATTTTTTTCTTTTTGGATACTGAAACTAGGGCCTTTGCAACATGCTATATTCTCAAATCTATTATGTCTTTTAATCTTGGGACAGTGTATGACTAAAGCACTGAGTTGCTAGACTGGGCTTGAACATATAATCCTTCTCCCTCAGCATCCCAGAGTGCTGTGAGTATAGTCACCTTCTGCTATGCCTGGCTTCCATGGTAATAATTAACATGGATCCCATGATGGGGTGTCTCTCCCATCCTCTGCTCCATATCTGCTCTGAGTGAAGCCCCACTGAGACCTGGCTCCTGCCTCTCAAATGGAGGCATCTGTAGTGTAGCAACATGAGGAAGGAGAAAAAGGCTTAAGGAGGAATGTGCACAATTCTCTCCATGTGAAATGACAGGGTGGAGGTTAGGGAGACCCTCCTGCCCTCTGATGCATGGAACCCTCCTTAATACAGGTCACTCATCTTTTCCTTCTGCTGCTCCCTCATCTGGGTACTCTGACAAAACCTATCAAATGCTGGATAGGCTGTGGGGAAAAAGGAACTCTTCTGCACTGTCGGTGGGAGTGTAGACTCATAGAAACACTGTGGAGGTCAGTATGGAGGTTACTCAACCACAGACTTCCTGCAATTGGAAGTTTCATTTGACCCAACTATTCCACTTCTTGGCATATTCCCAGAACTTAAAACATCATACCACAGTGATATATGTACATTCATGTTTACAGCAGTAAAATTTGTAATAGCCAGATCTTAGAAACAACCTAAATGTCAATCAACTGAGGAATGGATAAAAATATGTGGTATTTTTATATGATGGAGTACTACTCTGCTATAAATGATCACATTGAGATATTTAATGGATGTAATGGAATAAATGGATGTAACTTGAGCCCATACTTTTAATGAAATAAATCAAATGCACATGTGTAAATACCATATAGTCTCCCTATTGTAAGAAGTGGTCAGAGTACATAAGATACAAAAAACTCAATAAATACCATAAAAAGATAAAAATCTGCTAAAGGGGAAAATAATATCTCAGGGAAAATGATGAATAAGAAAAAGGTAAAGAAAAGGAAAAATATCTAAAATAATATAAACACACAGCATAGCTAAGATGATTGTGCTACAAATTCTACAAGTTCTTGGAACAAAATAGTTAACATTCATAGGATTAGACCAACTATATATATTATTATATGGTTTTCTGAGGAAAACTTGAAGATTGTTAGGTAAAATAATAACCCTAGTTATGCTCATATTATCATCTTGTTTCAAAGGTCTATATGTTTTCAGTATTTTTGGCTCTTTGCCATTTTTATTTATTTGTCTTTTCCGTTTTGTGATTTTCTAGGAATTTGGTTTGTTTTGTTGTGTTTTATTTTGTTATTCCCTCAATACAGAAAGGATAGATAGATATGTAGAGATGCATACATGTGTAGAACTTCCAAACAGTTTATGATAATCAGTTACATAATGCATAATGAAATGAACAGCTACTTTGAAGAAAAAGAGAGACAAAAGTACCCAGTACAGATTCCATAGGGTCATGATGTGAAATCCAGCCATATTATTATTCTTTGTTCAGCGTGATTTTAGTCAGTTTTGTACTGTTTAATTTCAACATACATGAAGGTATGGACAGCTATTTTGAAGAGAACAAGATACATTATGAGAGCCATTGGTGACTTCCCTATTGTCAGGTTTGAAGACCTAAAATGCCTTCATCATCCTGTTCTGATCAGTTAAATACTATTTTGTTTAGTATGAATTCACTTTGTGTGAAAATATGGACAATTATTCAGAAAAAAGAGACAGTATGATAGAGAACTCCTTTTGTCTTGCTTTGAAATTAGTGTCTCTTATATTGTTTTCTTATGATCTGTTTTGTTCTGTTTTGATATGTTTAATTTTACCCTCTTTAAAATAAAATTTAAGGAGAGAAGTAAATATGACCAACCAGTGAGCAACAAAATACAAAGCCTCCCTGGAGAAACAACTCATTTGCCAGAATAAAACACCTTGGAGAGACCCAGACAGATGGAGATGGATCCTCTTGACACAGGAAGAAATCAAAATGTAAAAAAAAACTCATCAAGTACATTGGGACTACGACTGGAACAGCTAAAAATTATAGGACAAAGCATTTTTGTGGCAACCTGCCAAGTTTGCACCAGCCTGAATATGTGCTAGTTTGAATCCATCCCCAAACTTGTTCCCATTGCCACTCACAGGAAACACAACAGCACTGAAGTCTGGGGTTGGTGAGCCCAACAGAGAGTGGAGCCAGCAAAGGGACCTTCATTAATCCATGGTCAGTGCTGGGAATGAGGCCCCCCCACAGGAAGGGTGTGACCAAATGGGTGAAATGTTGGAATTGGGCAGGAGGAGCCTGAACTGAGAGTGACAGTGACTTAAGTTGGTTGTTCCCTCCCTAGAGCAGATTCGTGGGATTTAAGTGGACTGGGCCATGCCAAATTGTGCCAAATAAGCCATCCCAAGTTGATTCTCTGTGCCTTGCATGCACTAACCAGGTGAAGGCCTCTGAAGTTTGGCTGGCCTGGTGGAGAGGGGCTGGCATACACAGCTGCTACTTACACCTCAGCAACAAGAGCAGTCAGGAGAGGGTGGAGGTCCCTCTCACCAGCATGCTTCAGAGGAAACGTGGCCAACAGGGAAGGGGGCTGGGACCTGCAGTGTAACTTGTGTGGAGGGAGCCAGGGCCATGACAGGAGAAAGAGGCAGAGGAGGCCGCTAGCCCAGAATCCTGAGTGCCCTGATCCAGGAGAGGGAAAAACAAGGGAGACTGAGGGCAGCAAATATGCAACATCAGACATGACTTCAATGGACGTTAAGAGATATTTTTGGGACCTTGTAGATGAGCTCAAAACTGAAATATTAAATCAGGTAAAGCAAGACATGAGTAGAGTAATAAAACATGCTCTCAGGAAGCATCTCTTAGGAAGATACAGATGGAATAGGGGAGGAACACACAAAAAAGGAGAGAAACATTTGATAAAATATATTATCAAATATAGAAAATATAGAATACATAAAGCAGATTCAAGGAGACTACCAGGAAATTAAAAACTCCATTGAATGCTGGTAAAATGCCTTTAAAGAAACTGAGGATAGACTATCAAAACTTGAAGACAAATTTTCAATGTGTAATCATGAAAGGAAAGATCTCTTAAAAAAAACAAGGAAACTGGCAGTAACAATACAAAGGCTAGAAGATGACAAGAGAATCTACAATTTAAGAATAAGAAATGTGAATGAAGAAGCAGGAATACATACAGGTGAATTTCAAAGGCTATTCATGAAAATAATTAAGGAAAACTTCCCAAGCATTGGAAAAAATGACATTTGGTTATGTGAGGCATACAGAACTCCAGCCACTTACAACCAAAACAGAGATGCATCCAGACATATAATAATCAAGATACCAGAAATTCAATATAAAAACAGAATATTAAAAACCATCAGAGAAAAGAAACAGATTACCTATAAAGGTAAACCCATCATAACCACAGCTGACTTTTCGACACAGACCATCAGATCAAGAAGAGCTTGGAGCGAAGTATTCCAAGCCCTCAAAGAAAATAACCTCCAGCCCAGATTGAAGTATCCTGCAAAACTGTCACTAGAAATTAATGGAGAAACAAGAGGCTTCCATGACAAAGAGTAACTGGGTGAGTTTGTGACCAACAATCCAACCCTACAGAGAATACTGAAGTACATTCTTATAGAGAGAAAAAGAATACCAGGATTTTAGGAACAGTGGAAGAAAGGCCTCAATGAGTGTGGCAGGCAGTAGAATGAAGGAGAAAAGTAGACAAACAAAGGCAGAAAAATAGCATAGCAGAAATGAGGCAGAGAAGGATAACTGGAATCTCTAACATAAATGGCCTTTATACACTATATTGTCAATAGTGCACCAGGATTTAAAACCCAATTACTCACACTACTCTGCTTAGATGTATTATATTCTGTTCCAGTCATTCTACCTGTACTAGATTTGAGGGCACAGACAGTAATCCTGAAAATAACAGGATATAGTATGATAATCATCCTTAATATCCTATTAACTTAATCTAAAGCTCTATAAAACCAACACTGTTTTACCATGACTGAATCTAATCGAATCTGGTTTGTTAGATTGCTGTTTGTGTTGATAGATTTTATTCAAAGCTGTTATGATTGATAGTATCAAGTCTGAGTGTATAGGCAACTCCACTTAAGATGACAAGATTCAGTGGAATATCCACTATGGTTTGATTATTACCTGCCTTTGAAGATTTATACTGTCTACAATGTTTTATTTTTGCTAATATTGTTATGTACTACCATATTCAATTATACTGCTATATTCAATTATGCATGATTATATAGACAACTCTAGTGAAGATAATAAGAAACAACACAATAATCATAGTAGATCACCTTGTACTGTGGTTTTATATGACTTTTTGGTTTCATGTTTTTATAGGAATTTATTTTGTTTTGTCTTCCAAAGTTTTGTTTTTCCCTCTAATACAGAAAGGATAGAAATACATGTGGAGATTCATGCATGTATAGTTGTTTGCACTCTGTTTGAATATCTACTTTGTATTCTTTAATTTTGTAACTTGAACAACTATTTCTAAGAGGACAATATGTTATTTATCAACTAGTGATTTCTTATTTATGTATTTTTTTAAAATTCTATATTATCTCTTCCCTTTACATATTTTTGTTTCTCTTTAAAGAAAAATAATTTTAAAAAAGTAAAAGGAGGAATGGAAAGTGCTCTAAAGGATATAACTGCATTTATGTTTAAGTGTGTAGGATTGATAACCATGTTTCTAAGTTGTTATTGGATCATTGAACTCCTTTGCAGCCTCACTGTTTGAATGTCCACTCTATATGTTTTAATTTTGTAACTTGAACAACTATGTCTAAGAAGACAATATGTAATTTATCAACTAGTGATTTGTTACTGTATTTTTTTGAAATTCTGTATTGTTTCTATCCCTTTTTCTGTTTTGCTTTTTTCCTCTTTAAATAAAATAAAAAAATAAAAATAAAAAAAAATACTATGAAAGCCCAAGGACTGGGTTGGGAGCTCTCATTTGATCATCATGTCCCTCCACATTTCAGCTGACCATAGATTTTGTCTGTTTTGATAGTCATGGTTTTAACTGGACAAAGAGTTTATTGCTATCTAGTGATCACTTGAAGAAAAATTTTTATGCCTGACACTAAGTAACTTTAGTCCTGAGAAGGAAACTCTGGCATTAGAGTACAGAGAGCCTTAGGAATCCCACCTGCAAGGTGATTCCTATCCTCAGTGCTCCAGGGCTTTTCAGGGCCATGCAGAGTGAACATAGCAGATTTATTAGACCACTCTGTCATTTGTCTAAGGTGGTGACCTTATGGAGATAGGGAGGCCACCCTGGACACTTCTCCCCATGTCCTGCTCATCTGATGTATGGGGGTGCTCTGCAGAGCAGAGATGATGACATGCAGTGAGAGGTTCCTTAGCCTCAGGAACTTCTAGGAAGGGAAATGAAGCAAACATTTTTTGTGGGGTGGGGAACCTCAAGATCAGTCCATTGTAATATTAGGTACCTCAGCTGCCTTAAACCTCCTAGATGAGATGATGCCCAGGGAGCTACAGAAGGGAATAACTGAGCCCTAAAATTGGACTCACTAGGCCACAAGTAATGGAACTGTCACAGAGAAGAATTTTATTTAAAGAAGAAGCTCAGATGAGATGACAACACCATCCATGCCACATACCATGTGAGTCTGAATCAATGTGCCCATGACGGCAGGGTTGAAGAATTGCACATCTTAGAAAAATCTTTCAAACTTTAAGAGCTGATGAAGAATGTGCAGATACTAGATCTCCAGAGGAAATTCACAGTGCCCTCTCACATCTTACCTTGGGCTACCTTGATCCAGTGCTCCACTGTTTTAGGTCTGTCTGGTTTGCATGCTGGGATCCCCAAAGCAGGTGGTGATGACACAGTTGACCATATAGTTAAATTGGGCAATGGTGGCCTGAACAGTGGGTTCAAGGTGCTCCTTTCCTTTTTGGTTCCTCTGGGTCCAGATGGAGCCCAGGCATTCACAGGGCTCCACCTTCTTGAACAGCTCCTATGGACAAATGACACATGGGCATACTAAACCCAAGCTAGAGTCTGCAGTTTCTCCTAGTGACAGGTATGTGGCTAGAGTCTGAATTGGAAATCAGAAAGTGGTTGATAGGTACAGAGTTTTGGTCTCTCCTCAATGCTGGTGGCCAACTTAGGATGACCCAGGACCCAGCACTGATATAAAAATCAGTAGTATTTTCTCTTTGACCATCCTCAAATTTCCAACAATAGAAGACTTCTCAGTCCTACTAATTCTGAGATTACTGTTTCTCATCTACCCTCTGTTCTTAAGTCCACTTCAATGACAAGTTTTCTGAGACAACTATGACCAGAGGATCTGTCTTGAAGTCTGTTATAGAATCTAGTGTATTTCAAATGCTTACCATGTGGTAATTGTAGTCCAGTATCCTGGGAAGATGGCTAAGTGGTGAATACTGCTGCCTATGATTCTATGAAGAGCCTCCTATGTCATATAGGCCTGATCTCTATCCTGCTTTCATTTGTTCAATTTTAGTTGGATATCTTAATCACTTTGTGAAGCTGGTATCATCAGTGCCCATCTCAACTGCATTCACTAACATGAAGACAGGGGTGGTTTAGGTCCTAAGGCATAGTAATAGGTGATGCAGTAGGTAGGGTACGGAACTGCACTTTGTCATTTGTCCGTGTAATCTGGTCAAGGAAATGTCATCGCATCCATCAGGGTCAGCTGCTCAGCTAATAGTTTGGGAGAGAAGGCTAAGAACACTTTATGCATGGACCCATCTTTCTCCATTTTGTAAGAGAGGCAGGAGGGCTCTTCAGCTGGCTTCTGCTGCTCTCTGTTTACAGAGGGGGCTTTTTCTCTGATGATGGCTCTGGCTGCAGAGCAGGCTAATGTTGGTGACATGGAGCAGGAGCTAGAAAGGGGGAAAGCTCAGCATGTTATTCCATTTCCAGTGACCAATCAAACACAAAAAAGACACAGCTGCTCCTTTGGAAATTCCAATGCCCATTCAAAATACATGGAAGTCTTCCAGACTCCAATGTTTGTTCTTCACCGTCTGTTTGGGCCTTTTTGGGCTCTGAGTGTTCCACTTTAGCAATAAGAAGTTGCAAAGCAGGCTCCAGGCATGATTCAGGTGAGTTTACCTGCATGCAATCATCTTTGATTGAGAACTTGGGAACTTACAGTGAATGGTACCATTCCAACCAGTTTTCCAAAATGGAAGAAATGGTGCTGGGCAGAGATGAATGAGCCACACCCCAGAGTCAGAGGCCCAGGTTTGCCTTCCATCTTGTCTCTCCAAGACAGCCTTGTGCTTTTCCTGGCATTGTCTATGTCTCATAGACAACCAACCCTACCCTTGGCCCCCTGTGACTGTCCTAGCATTGGCTGACTCTGTCTAGAAAGGGTAATTCTAATCCTATGAGTCTCCACTTCATACTGATGTTTCTTTCTGAAGGAAACAGGTGCAAAACACCATGTATGTATGTGAACTTTCAGGTTTGGTCTCCAATCAGATTTGAGAGGAGTAAGTGCATCCCAACTTTGGCCTTGCACTCAGTTACTCTGAGTTGGGTGGATAGATTGGCATGGAGGACCATCAGAACTGAAAGCAAGTGTGCTCAAAATGAACCTCCTAGGTGCTGGCTTTGAAGCTCATTCTCTCTTACTCTTTGTAGTGACTCTAAAAATTTCTCCCACACCACTATCTGATTCTTATTTCTGACAAGAAAAACTTATGACCAAGTCTTACCCATAAAATCTAAAAATACACCAGTGTCATGATTCTGTCATTTCCTCCTTAACCAAAGTCTTCATATTCATTACTCATTTCTCTCCACTCCTCTTTTTTGAAAGCCACCCTGTCCTGAGCTGTGTCATGTGACATCTACATCAATTGTCTACCTCCCAAATAGAATTTGACCCCAGCAATTATCATGTTCCTTGTCCCAGGAATGATAACATGTATCCAAAAAAGTGACTGGGCAAAGTAAGTGTTACACAGATGCAGGTTGAATGAGTGAAATTTCTCAACAACTTTCCCTGATACTTGAGAGTGAATGGAGGCTCCCATTTCTAGACCCAGGAGTCCCTTGTTTATTGTGTATCAAGGGAAATCACCAGCTAGAAGAAGTCATGAATGTCCTTCAGACATGGAAATCCTGTCTGTTTTCACAAGTTTTTATGTAAATGGGTAGACATGGGCTACAGAGACAGAGAAGCTCTTCGCTGGAATCTGAAAAAAATAAAAATGAATGAGAACAGGATGTCAAGCAGACTTTCTGCAGCCCAAGGTATTGGGTACTAGCTTGCCCCACCTTATTCCACATATGCCTGCAAAACTTTGTGAGGATTATTTTCATTACAACCCCAATTTTAAGAGGGGCACAGAGATGCCAGAGAGCTGCAATTGCATTGCTAAACTTAGAATGTAATTGTGTCTCTATGGTGCCATGGCAGGCACACTCATGCCCCAGAGAGCTTGTCCACAGAGTAAGAGACAATGTCAGAGTCCAAGCAGGAACAGAGGAAGGTGGTGAAGTAAGAGATTGGTCTAATTAGGATGGATGGTACCAAGAACCCCACCAACTTCTCCCATTCTCTTGGTTGGAGATTCTGCATCCTGAAGGTTGCTGCTACCTTCAGGGATGTTTCACTGTCCTACTGGATAGTACAATGAGAAACACACAGTCAGGAGAAACAGCACAAACCAACTGAATGTGATTTGGAGTTCATTCAAGAAAGATGCAAGTCTTTATGTTTGTGAAAGCAGGAGGCATGTGTGTCCATGAGGAAAGGGAATCAAATTGTTTCATATAAAGTTCAGCACTAGGACCAAAGAATGATAAACAAGTGGTATCTTTAAGATAGTGTTTTAGCTTTGGAGCAGTAGCACCTGCTTTAATTAATAACCTACATGAAGAGCATTATCTCACTGAGTCCTCCAGAAACATCCGTACTATAAAAATATTTAAAAAGCTTCTGTAGGACAGTGGTTGCTCAGTGGCACTTGTGTCTGAACTGAGAATCACCAAGAGGAGTAATGTGTAGACTTCCCCCTAAGGTAGTAGGAATGTGGCCTGCTGCTGATACAGAACAGAAGGCTCTGGGGAAATCTGCTTTTCTCCACATGATGAAGAGAGTGCATGGAAAAATGCTAGAAAACCTTTTTGATTGAGGCTGTGTTCCCCTACATTAGATCCTCAGGATTAAGGGAAGCCCTGAGGATCAGTACTGCAATCCCATTTATGTCAAAGACACAGAGATTGGAAGATGCAAGGTGGCTTCAGAAGAAGTCCCTCTGGAAGGCACTTGATCTGTGGCCTCTGGAGTTGTGGCCAAATACATCTCTCTTTTAAAACCACCATATGTGTCATTGTGTTATGACAGCCTTGAAATCTGATACCACTTATTAGGACACACAGCCTCATAACGTGCTCACTGCACATGACTGTGAATAAGATAATGTTGAGTGCCATCTCATCCAAGACAGGTAAAAAATAAACTTCTGCCAGTATTTACCTTTCTTAGTGTAATATTGTGCAACCATGGGACAGCAAAGCTAATACCTGGTATGCCTAGAGGAGTAAGGTTCTATTTTTATTGTTTGGTACTGGGTAATGAAGTGACATATTCTTGAGATGACACTACTAAGAAATGTGCTGAGTAGCTTAGTAATACTTTTTTATGACTGTACTTGACAAGTTATGGACATGTGAGATGACCCATAAGTTTTTAAATTTTTCAAAATTTTCAGTTACTACATACATTAGAAATGAATTATGCTCTGTAGCACCCAGTAATGCAGTCTTGCCTGTCTTTTAGTGTATATTTTTCACCCACAACCTGGGAGGGCAGGTGTATTTGTTCATTTATGAAGATAAAAACTGTGGACTTAAAGTGTATTTTAAAATTTTTCTTAGGTCACACAGTTCACATGACTCTTAGTCCATTTTTTTAAAAAAGTAAATAAATTTTTCTGTCTGCCTTAGAAAATAGAGTCCCAGTTTAATGTCAGTCTCTCTCTCCATCCTGGACTTTGCCACATGAATGCAGAGCATGAGCCAGTGTTATAGAATCTTGTGCACATGTCTTTTAATGGGAGAAGATTCTGTGGTCTTGGTGATAGCGAGAGTTAGACTCACACCCAGAGCACACCTGAAGTCAAAAAGCATGTAATCTGCTGCATTTGATCTTGTGATTGAACAACTCACTGTGCAATGCTGATGGTGCACTTGGAACTTCTCTTGGCCAGGTCCATAAGGTGCATTGATGAGCCCTTAAATCAGGACCCATTGATCTGTCAGCTTTCTCCAGTTCTCACCCATCTGCTGTAAATTTCAATCCCATGGTTGTGGAGAAAGGCCTGCCTCCTGCTGCCTATCACTTCAGTCAGAGCACTTGTTGGCTCATTTTTATCCATCCAAACTACTTTTTCAGTTCATGGGTAACAGACTTGCAAATAGTATGCACTGACATCTTAATATGGAAGGGAAAACAGGAATGTGATTTACTCAAAATCCCACATGAGGTATATCCTATTTCCAAAATGCTCTCTTTTGGCCTGGAAAGATCCTTTAAGTTTCCTGTCTGGTGATTCAAACTCCTTAAACCCTTCCCCAGATATGCACCATCCATCCTTCTATCTGTCAACTTAAGCAACAAACATTTGTGAGTATCCATAGAAGACAGGGTCTTCTCTGGATCACTTTCTTAGGATTTGACAGTAAACCATCAAACCAAACAAAAAAAGAAATGATCCTGAGCATACAGTGCTTCTATTCTATTGGGGAAAGACAGAACACAGCAGAGAGACAAGTACAGTGTTTGTTAATTGGCTGTGGGTGAGTTCCATGTGGAGGAATGAGGCTGAGGAGTGTATAGAGAGTGAGGCTTGAGTGAGGAAGAGTGTGGAAAGGGTTGCACTCTCTAGCAAGATATTAAGGGAAGGGCTCACCACAATGTGAGGAATGAGGGAATGTTGTAAGGAACTAGGAGAATGAATGATAAGAATGGTTCAGGCAGAGTTATAGTAAGCACCAAACCAGGGGTGGGGTAGGCCTGGATGGTTGAAGGGACAGCAAGTGTTGGGAGCTATTGAAGCTGGAAATTGACCACACATGCAAGGCTGGAGCATCATCATTCCAAGAACAAAAGATACCAAGGGAAAGCCTCCTGAAGAAACTGTTTAAGCCCAGAGAACACCTACCCCCAAGAAAATCTGAACAGTGTGTTGCTAGGATAATGCGGTGTCATGTGGCATTAGGTTGCTAAAATGTATAAATAAACACCTCTATTGTGAGAAGCCAGTACCTTTCCTCCCATCAGAAGGATAAGAACTCCACCTGACCCCAGCTTTGTCTCTTCTTCATTTTTCTCATCCTCTCATGGTGGTTCTTAAACCCAAGAACCTCAGAAGTCACATGCGTCATGGTATATGATACCCAAATAGGGATGGAGTAAGAGATTGAGGATAAGAAGACACTTCTCATGTGTGTGAAAATTATGGGGAGAAATGCATTGGTATAGGTCAGTAGTCATCACTGGAGAGTATTGATATTGGGTGTAAAGAGTGTGGCATTGAAACTCCCTTATTCTCTAGGACCAGTTATAAACAGGCCTGAGAGAAACCACTTCCCGAGGGGGAAAAATAGATGTATTGATTTCATTAGTTGTATAATTATGGAACAATCAACTTTTAAAGAATCAAAAATGTATATGGAACATTTTGTTGTATGCTTGATTCCAGTATTTACTTATCTTTTGTGGATTGTGATTAAGAAATGTCTTGATGGTTGTGGGCTTTTTTGGAATGGCCACAAGGAAATTGGCTCAGAGCAATATTTTAAAATCAAGTCCCAAGCTGGGAAGTAATGGTAGAGTAACAGAAATACCAATAAAGTTTATTAAGCTTTGTAATCTTGCTCAGTTAGATAAGGAAGGAGAGATGGGAGTAATTCTTCCCAAGAAGAGAGCTCTGCTGAGAATTTATTTTACAGCACTCAATATTTTTACACGAGGTAAAAACAGCTATCTCCACTTTTCTGATCAGAGAAATTTTGCTGTGTCACAGGTTAAAACTTCTCCCTTTTAGGGAGTAGAGCTGTTTTCCCCTTCTCCCTTGCAATTGATACTAAAAGAAACCAGCCAGGTAAGAAAGCACATAGAGAGTTTTCAATATATCTGCTCTGCTACTAAACTTTAAATCCCCAATATTCAGAGACAATTTAAATTCACTCAGGTAATCAGTTAACAGTCTAAATTAAGGAGAAAAAGCAGATACTTGTGTTTTTTTGGCTTGGAGAGGGGGATTTTGCTAAAAGTTGTGCTTTTGGCCCTGTAGGGGCAACACAGCCACTAACTTTCCCTTCAAAAAACCCTTCACCTATCTGCCCAAAGTGTAGATGACGATATAGTTGGGTCACTTGATGTAATTTCACAAATGATATGGAAAACCTACTTGTTCCTGAAAAACCTCTAGTGGGGCCTATCTCAGTGCCAGCAAACAATGGGGGTGTTTTCCTCAATTCCTCTCCAGTTCATTTGCCATGATTCTGATAAAACTTCTAAGATGACAGATTGTGTCCCCAAATGATTGGAAAGGAATAACTGAAATATGTTTAAGCCCAGGAAATTATTTGTTGTGGAGAAAAAATATTTTTGAATTGGGCAAAGATCAGACCTCTGGTACTATTGTTCAAAATTTAACCATTACAAAAGATATTTTAATTGTACTGTTTGCTACAGGACATTGAACTTGTTTTGGTATGCAAATGATTGATCCATTAGAAATGCAGCCTCAAAGGTGTAGAGCAAACTTCCTACAGCAAATAAAATATCCAGTGATTTTATTTCTAGTCAGCAGGGTCAAAATAAACCATTTGAATATTTTACATTTAAAAATACAAATAAATGGTGTAGGGCACTGAAAACTGCCTGGGACAGACTGGCCCTGCCTACCATGGTGAGGTGGGACCTGTGCTCATGAGCTGGGTTTTGCAGCCCTGCCTCCTATGTGATTGTTGAGACAAATTATAATGTAGGTGAAAGTTTTTGCCTTGGTGTAAATTAATGTACATTTATGGTGGTGGTCTAACATAGTGGAAGGCCAAAGCGGGAATGCCTACTACTTCCTGCTTCTTCCTCAGCCTTATTTTCAACTCCCCTGCATGTTTTCATGCACAGAGAATTCCAATTAGTTCCTCACATGTCATCAATGCCCACCCTAAGCTCCACCCTTGGTCAAAGGTGCCATACCTCCCCTATTCCCGTGCAAAGAGAGAGCTGCCATGGGTTGTGTGCTGCTTTCCACATCCTCATCTCAATAAGCCTGTTTATTTCTACTTTTACTTCTCTATTATGCCACAAAACTTTAACAGTAGGGACACATTTATGAAATATCAAACCCATAAATTTCATCATCAATTAGATGATACTGTTCTGCTGTTTCTGCTAAATTCAATTGACCCTAATGTTATAGGCATCTGAGTTAGTTAGAAATATTCCTGGGTCCCTCCTAGAATGTTCCTATGTTATGATAATACACTTAACTATACTCACTCTGTAAGAGCCCCCTCCCCTTGTTCCTAGAGTGTTTCTGTTGTTTCAAGACAAGCTTGCCTGTCAATATATTACTCAATATATGTAACCAATTATGTAATGTTTTGTCACTTGCTTTGTAACTCCTACTTTTCAATTGTGTATAAGATAAACATTTCCTTAATTCTGCACTGTTACTTTTGAGAAATGATCCCCTAAACAGTGCACTAATATAAAGATCCAACAGTCTGCTGATATAAAGATTAAATGCTACTTTCTTATCTCCTCAATGCAGAGTCCTCTTTTTAGTTTAGTTTGGTTTATTTTGGCATGGAAATTTTTTCTCAACATGCTGAGGGACAAACTCCACAGGGGCCTAACAAATCTGTCAATGCCCAGCCTGCCAATGACAATACAGGATTCAGTCAGGGCCAGGATGTCAGGAGAGGGCTTTGGTACACCCAAGTTACTTCCATCTTTTCCCATTGCCTACATGTGCACTTTATGCATCAAAAGATTGTAAGACATCAGCACTGGCACTGCCTGCATTCTAACCCTCAACAACCAGGGGGCCTCCAAACCAGAGTGAGAACAGATCCTGTATGCCCAGTGCCTTGGGTCAACTTGCCATAACAATGGCCACATGTACACATCCCTATGGTGGCTGAGATTTTCCCAAGATTTTCCCACAGCCTGCCTACACACCAGCCAGTCATGTGCACCACATTCAGGTAAGTAGACAAGAAACACACCCTGAGGTGCAAACCATGAATGACAAAGGAGTGACCAAAGAGCCTAAATAAAAAATAGTTGATTTATTCCCTTCATCTTACCACAGAAATCTTTATAATTCTCTAATACAAAAATGATTACATGTGCTCACAATTTAAATTTCAGAAAACCTATTTGGGAGTCCTCCTCATAATGGATTTCACTTGGCAGTGTATACTTGCAGCCAGGGGCTGTGATGAGAACAATTAAAATCAGGACATGGAGTTTATAATATTATTTTAAGATAGTAACCCAGAGTTAACACAAGAAAGTGCAGGGAATACATGTGTAACACTAAGATATAGACTATTTAGCCAAGGCCCTTATTCCCTTAGCAATGTCCTACATGAGTCCAAATGAAAACCTAGAGCCCATAACAATGCCTCCCTTGAGGCCAACTGGAGCTCTAGAATCCTTGAGAAGGATTCACACCAGTCTTTTTTATGGATCAGTGCTCTGAAGGATGAAAGGGCAGCAGTGGAAGCTAGAAAGTCTATGCCAGCAGCGTGAAGGAGCTGTGCTGGTAGGTTGAGGGTTCTATGCTGGAGCCCAGAAGACTCATTCAAAACAAATACCACAGGGCTGCCCTCAAAAGCACCACAGCCATCTTCAGTGACACAGAGACCTTGAGGTCCTCTGATGATAAGCACAGTAAAGTACATGCCAGGAAGCCAATGTGATGAGTTCATCCTGGAGATTAACCAGCATACATCTCCCCCTCTGGAGCAGGAAGCAGTGCTCTATTTAAGGAGCAGGGCTTCTCCAGGAGGACCAATAGCTCAAACAACCACACATAGGAGAACCCCCAATGCCTCAACACCTTGCTTCTCTTCTCCAAGTCTCTATTTTATCCTGGCAATTTTTCTCAGGTGGAACATCTACACCCAGCATCATGATGATGTAATTCAGCTGGCATTAAGTTGACCATCCATACTCCACAACAATATGATTTTAAATAAATTTAATTCTAATAAAGATGGAAATGCCATAGCAGAAAGATAAAACAATCAAATAAAGGCTAAAATGGGGAAACATCTTCATGCTGGACAATAAAAGCACCTAGTCTAGTGCTAATTTGGGGTCAATGGTATATTTGTATTTTTCCAGGAAATGCTAAATGGCCTATCTAGGAACCAATATGTGCTGCCTGGTAGTATCATAGATCCACACCCAGAGAACTTGATCCCACCTCTCAAGAAGCTGATACCCAGTCCTATGACAGCAATGCCTTAGAGGCCATGCCACAACTGATAGACAAGGATGGAGTTAGACCAGACCTGGGGCCATTTGAAGGACTTGATGCAGGATACACAGGAGATGGTAATAAAAAACAAGAACCAAAGGTCTAAATAGGTGATCAGAGTATATAGAGTTAATCAAACTGAAAGATTAATGAAAGAAGGAGACATGAAAATTTACCAGTCTTCTCAAAATGAAATACATGTCCCCTGGTTTGCCAGCTGGTCCTAATTTTACAAAGATTGTTTATGCAAATATAATATATACTTTTGCTTATTATTGACTTGAGAGTATCTCATTGTTTAAAACTTAATTTAATAAATTTTAGAGTTGGGTTTTTCATAAGTCATCAAAAATTATATTAAGATAGTTAAACAAAAATCCCTTGAGGTTCAAATTACTGGACAAGACCACAATTGATAAATAGGAAAGAAGCTGCCTGGTAACATTTTTAACCAGTTTTTGTTCATTGTTTGGAGGTCCCAGTGATCTCCATTGCCTTGTGAAAGATGTCCCAACTAACATCATAAATATATTATTATAATATGTTCACAATGGTCTTTATCACAGGAAATAATACAATAATAGTTTTGATTTAAAGATGCTCTGATACAAAGGTTTCATATGACTTATGACAAATTGTTATTAACCTCATGGCATTCATATCTATAGATGTACAGTCTTCAAAAATGTAAAACAGGGAGTATTTATGGTGATGGAATTTTGTTTCAGATTCAGAACTTTGCCTTCAGCAAATGCTTATGAGATGTACATCCCAGAAAAGGTCAACAAGTTAGGTCAAATCTTTTATGTATTAGATAGGGATAATTGACTAAAAGGAAATATTTGTTGTTAAAATACAAATTCAACTTTGTTACAAAATGTCCCTAAATTGCCATGCTATATTAGTTATAATTTTCATATCTAATTTTGTATGTAAAACGTGTAACAGTTAACATTGTATGGGTATTCAAATGTTAAAGCATCCATGGTTAATAGGAAATAATGGTTCTATTTACTGTTCTAAGATGCTTGATTCTCAGAAAAAATAGTAATGTTAAACTTACTGCCTCTATTACACTGTAATGTTATGAATCTTTTTTTCTGGATGTCTAACAACTTGATTTAGAGACAAAATTTAGAGAGCTAGTTGGGGTAAGAGGCTGGCCAATAGTTGGGCCCTCACCCTCCAAGGTCAATGAGGACCCAGGACATAAGAGAACTTCTGCTGCATCACCCTACAGTGAATGAGTACCTGGTCTTCTGATGAGGATTAAGAGACTGTGAGGAAAGTAATCATCAGTGTGTTGTGTGCCTGAGGAGATTCATGAGGAGAAAAAAATCTCCCAAGCTTTCACAGAAACCAACTTCGTGAAACAGTGGCTATGATTCATCTGAATGCCTGACAGTGACAGAAGAACTAAGAGGTGCTATGGCTGGTTCCAAGGCATTCCTGAAGAGACTTAACTGACCTTGATGGATAACAAAATTGATTGCACTTAAAACAGGCCTCATCCTAACTCGCTCTTGAACATCCTGCAGAAAATGTACAACTACTAGAGGTATATAAAACAATGGCATAGTATATGTTAGTTATAACAGAAAATCAAATCAGTAACATCTTCTAATACTTTTTATTTACATTGATAGCTGTCTACTGTATGGATTAATGGATGGCACAGAGTTTCATTTGTGGAATGCAGGGACTTAATATACTTGGAGTGCATTTAAAATAAAAAAAAGATCTTCTACAGAGTTTTCCAAACAGCTCCTCCAACTTCAACAGACCACCCATTCTGTGCAACAGCAAAACAAAAGAGATGGATATGTTGGGAGACCTTGAAGCTGGAAATTGACCACATGTGCAAGGCTTCAGGATGAACATTCAAAGAACAAAAAGTACCCAGGGCAAGCCACATGAAGCTGCTTCAGCCCAGAGAACACTTATCCCTAAGGCAATCTGAATAGTGGGTTGCTAGGACAACACAGTGTCATGTGGTATTAGGTTGTTAAAAAATATAAATAAATGACTCTATAGTGAGGAGCCAGTGCCTCTTCTCCCTTCAGGAATATAAGGATTATACCTGACCCTAGTTTTGTTGCTTCTTTATTTTTCTCATCCTCTCATGGTCCTTAGCACCAAGAAATCCAGAAGCTGCATGTGTCATGGCAAGCAAAGAGAGCAGCTGCTAGAGCTGAGAAGACAAATGGATGGTGAACTGCAGAACACATTGGTCTAGGGATTCCCAGTGTTCCCATTCATCATGTCCATTACATTATGCTTATAGTCTCTGCACCTCTGTATCCCTGAGTGCAGGTATGGGCTCCTCTTTTTACTATTCATATTTCCAGAATATTGCTTAAGTCCTGACATAAGGAGAGAGCTCTGCTTATACATACTCTGCTGCAGGAGTTGCAGTTAAAGAGTAGAGGAGATGTAGGATTTTAGCAGGTTTTTTTAAGTAGATTATTTCTAATGACTTTATTTTTTTGGTACCAGAGATACTTGGTTCAATTCCAAGTACAAAGCAACAAAAGAAACAAAAGCACTACCAAAACCTCAGGAATGTGATATTAAAACAAAGATGAGTTAATTCAGTGACCACCAGTGATTTGCTTGCTGTGACTCTGGACTTCCCACTCCTCATGCTCAAGTGGAATCAGTCTTGTCTCCTGACTCCTTCCCTCTCTCCTTCTCAGGGTATGTGGAAATAACAAGCTTATCAACAAGTTCAAAGATTTGCACAAATCAGATTATGAGAAGCACACCTCTGGGGGACCTCTGCTGACAACATGCTTCCTGATGTAAGTTTTGTGCTGAACTTAGCATTTGTTCAGAGTGCAATTTTTGTTAACTGTGCTGCTCCTGTTTTGTCCCCCATGGCCCATTTGGTGTTTCTTCTGGACTTTAGTATCACATTTCCTGAATTGTATTAGATGTTTTGTTACTGTAACTCAGTTCAATGCTTCAATAACACACATGTATGCATTAATATGATTGAGAGGTTCTGATTATTTTATTCAGTTGCTGTATCCATTGAAGGAAAGGGCTTGGAGAAAGGCTTAAGCTCTAAGAAGGCCTGGTGTTGCATGGAAAGAGTTTTTCATGAAATGAGACATTTCATTGTGACCATAAGGGTGCTGCCCTGTTATGGCTTGGGTCTATATGTCTGCCAAAAGCCTCATACACACCTATGTAAAGCTTTATGGAGTTTTATGAATCTTAAGTTTGTGATACTGGGATTAAGGGCATGTGGTACTAAATTAGTCCACTGATTGAAATTAGCATATTTCTTGGTGTGGCTGAATGGATTTACTGAAGACAGAAATCCCTCCTGGTTGTGGGTTGCACCACCAAAAAGGCTTGTTCTCTGGATGGAATAAAAGTGAGGCAGCCTTCCTGCTATTGCCGCTTGCCTGTTGTGGCATGGATCATTTGCTTTGTGTAGTGCTCTTCTGTCATGACACCCTAATTAGGAGCCAGCCATCTATGCACTTAAACATCTACACACTGTGAGCTGAGATAAATCTTTCATCCTTTAACTTATGGGTCAAAATGTTCTTGAAGTCCAAAGCTTAAGGATTGTACACTCTCCTTGAACATCACTTTGCAAAGATTATGTGCTACCCCCAAGCCTGAGACAGTTTCTGTTCAAAAGGGAAAACCTAAAGAAGTAGTTAAACCTGTGCTCATGATATCTCCTTTAGTGTCCAAACTCACTCTCACCACCAACATGGCTTACAGGCAGGAATCACAGCCCTTTGTTTCTGTGTCTTTCCCAGAAGTCACCTCAATCCCATCGCTAGCATCCAGCTTCACCCTAGTCCTTTTGACCTGCTTATCATATGCTCCTCTTCCATCTGGGAGAGGAGCTGCTGTCACTCTTACCTTGTGCTCTGTACCTGTAGGTAATGTTAATGCCAGTGTTAGTAATAACCAGTGTCCATATGCACTGAGAACTCTTATAATTGCAGTTAGTGTTCTGTGGCAGCCCTCAGTCAAAATGTGTTCCTAGTCTGCTCAGGAGCTGTCAGAGCAACAGAGAAGAGGATATTGTGTGGAAGTAAACAGCAAAATGGCTCACAAAGAAAGTATTATGGAGTTCAATATGGAGTTATATCACATCCCCACTCACAGTCATGTCAGCAAGAAGAGTCTGAAGGAGGGTATTAAGGGACTGGCATCAAAGCCTGGAAAAACAGTCTCACTTTTTCCACATCCTGGCTCAGATCACTGGTACTGGGCCTCAGAAAGAATCTGAAATGAAGGTAAATATTCTTTTGGAGCCTTCTCAATGTTTGCCTTACTCTACAGCTTTGACTCACAGCTGGTCCAAGGACTTGGAATGCATAGGCTCCAGGACAGCAGGGGTGGCCACGTTCATAACTTCTCTGTTTGAGCCTGTGATGAAGTCTCCAAGCTGTCACCACCCCACCAAGCAGAACAGTTGTTGACAGTGCTGAAAGTTTCATTTTCTATTTTGACTAGCAGTTTTTATGGCATGTTAAAATGGTGTTGGATCTGTGCTTTCTCTGATTGTACAAATAGCTGCTCCTAGTTAGGCCTTGTGGATGCCCATATTTTTTGATGTTGGTAAAAAAACAGTGGATTCTTTTCTTTATGATTAGCATTAAATGAATGAAGGAATTCTACTGAAGAGCAGAAAGGCATTTAATGGATATTATAATGACATCCACCATATGTCATACTATTGCATCATTTGATCTTCTTCTTCTTCTTCTTCTTCTTCT
>PVLA01013954.1:0-33516 GCA_004027455.1 Hydrochoerus hydrochaeris | reverse complement strand
CACGGCAGCTTCTGCTCAGTGAAGCAAGAAGGGAAACAGGCATCTTTGAGAAGGAGCAGGACTCGCTTTGAAAGCTGCTTTTGAGAGCTGGCATTGGAGAGGAAAACAATCACTTTTCCTTGTCAGAAGACTCAGACCTCACTTCTTATTCACTGTTATCAACACTACTGGAGACTGAAACAAGCTTTTCCAGAGCAGCGCAGACTTCAGGCCAAGGCTGCCAGCTTCCACGAGGAGGACCCGCGGCAGTTCCTGATGAGACCAGGAGAGGCACGGCCCAGTGCCAGGTCCTGTCTCGCAGTTTTCTCTTCCGTCTTCTTTCAGGTAGCAAACAATGGCTGGTGTCCTAAAGGCCACTCCAGAGTCCAGCTGGGCCATTTTTCTCAGTGTAATGGGACACTGTGGCAGCTAACGCAGGTTATATGGAGCCACTTCCTAGCTTGGCCCCATAATACTTGTCCTTGAGAGATAGTGTTCTATATTATATTTACACCAAGTTGTCTCATCTGTCTGTCTACTAGAATGAAAATATCATAATGAAGTACAATCAAAGAGTTTAAAATGTAGAATTTCAAGTTTCAAGCTATTTCAATGTTTCCCACTCACTGAATCTTATAGCAGGGCACATAAGGCTCTCTTCTGCCTGCACCCCACATCTTTCACCTTCTTTTCTCTGCATGGGGTGGAGAAGATGACTGCATTTCCATATATACAGACTGCTGTTCCCTTCTGCTCATTTTATTTCCTTTGACAGTACCGTGTCGGCTTTAGTTGGAAACTAGATTTTCCCAAATGTGTGTAAGATTTGGAAAGTGAAGCCATGGCTGTCGTACTGTGTTTGTAGGTGGATGTCAAGCTGATCAGACAGAGGTACTGGGCAGGCTCCAGCTGGACCTCCTTTGCCTCTGCTCTGTGCCCAGCTTGTCCTCCTGACTGCTAATGCTGCCGAGCAGTAGTGGTCCCAAGTCTACTAACAACATCACAGGCAAGGACTTAGAGCTGAGCTGAGCAAAAACAGCTCCCGCCACAAGCTTCTCCACCAGCTCTAACTTCAGGCTTCGCCCTGATGAATGAGAAGCACCTACTTCAGTTGTCTTTCATATAAACCTTAGAGGAAGTTGCCTTAGTGCTGCTCCACTGACACCCTTATTCCCTTTTCTCATCTTTCCCTACAAATCTCATGAAAACTCTGGTTTCATTATTGAACTTGATGATATACATTCCTTTGGCCTGAGTTGCATATAGTCTTCCCTAACCTCCAAGTCAACATAGATTTCCTCCTCCATGTATTTGTAGCTTATCTCTGGCAAACCCATATTACCAGTCAGTGTGAGTGAGTGGCTTTGGCCTCTGTTGTTAAGCCATAAGTCCTTTGAGGGCAGGGTTTGAAATCTATTCATCTCTGGTCTCATTTAGGACCAGGAGCCCTAAATGAAGGACTTGGCACATAGTGGTGCTCAATAAATGTTTGTTGAGGCTTTTGATACACAGCCACAATACCCATAGCAGTTCATCCTCCTGAGAAAACGGCTCCTCTGTTCAACTTATGTGAGTCCTGGAAAGAGGAGAGTTGAAGCATTACAGTGAGATACTGAATTTCTCATTGGAATCACCCAGTGAGACCATGTGGCGATTCTCTGAGAAACAATCGAAATGACATTCATGGGCAAGCTTGTAAATTTGAAATTTTTTATTAAGATAAGGAATAATTTGGTCTATAACAGAAGCTTCTCCCTTCCTCTTGATTTCCTTCTAGTTAGCTTTGTTGTTGCTGGAGAAAAGCACCAGCTGGTCTGGAAGAAACACCACACCATGGCCTCAGATTCCAGTTCCCGGATGTTCTCATGTATTTCATGCTATTTTAAGGGTCAGCTGAGAAAATGAGTATGTGCTCAATGAATAGCTGCTCTTCTTTTTCTAAAATTTTTATTTTTAGGAGAATAAAACCAAACAAAATAAGACAGAATAAAACCAATCAAAACAAAACAGTGAAAGTGACACAGGACTTCAAAACAAGACAGTAGGAAATTAACAACAGTTGCCCTCATGGCTCTTGTAATTCTTCAGTGTATTGAGTGCAAATGTCCTTATTGAACTTTCTCATGGAAAGTGAATTGGAAGATGTTCTTGCCATCTCTGGATGATGCAGTGTCCCTTCTAGACCTGGAAGGTGTTGAACTTGGCCAAAGCCTAAGGAGCAACTCCTAATCCTTTGATTCTTCCTATGGAGAGTACCTTAGCCGGATGCTAAGGAGCAAAGCAAAGGTGAATCTCCCAGGGGATAAACCAACTGGTAAACACCTCAAAACCCAGTGATTTTCAAATACTGTCTTATGAGCAATAATAATAATTAACTGAAATGTCACTATACCTATATGTGCTATATTAAAATTATCAAATGATCAATACTGAACCAGGAAGTTGAAATGTTCAATGGAGCAGGGAGATCCAGAGAGGCTTGGGGAAATCTCAACTGCATAGAGATGTTTTATGCAAGGTGTTTTGGAATAATGAGTCATTTCCAAATAGATACACTGGAAAAAAAGCAGATTTGAAAAATCAAACATGTTCATGCATTTAGAATCTATGTGCATGATAACCAGAAATCTCAAGATCAAGCTGTCAACATGGAAATATGATATACTTTCACCAGGCTAGGGGATAGAGAAAGTCTAGGCAATTTTTCTTGCAAGTTGATGTAAAGGATGCAAATAAAAATTTGTTTATATGGTAGGAGGAAGAAGATAAAGACACAACATGGAGACAATACTCTCTCTGGCAGAGAATGAACTTCAGTTTTATAAGTGATGTTTGTATATATTTACACTTACACACCCACAGACACACACTCACACACAATTCTAGAATATGTTCTTTGTGTATATACACACTAGATACATGTATACAAAGGTTAAAACTATACTGGGAGAAAGAAATAATATTCTAGCACATTCTTTTACCCATTCTCCTGACTTTGTGACATTCTAATTTTATCAAACATTGCAAACTTCACAGAATTCTTCATGAAAAAAGATCCAAGTCAGAAAAAATGAAACTGGAAGTAACTACAGCTGCCTGCTTCCTTCTCACTCCCCTGTCACTCAGATGCTCCATGAGCAGAGTGTCTCTGCCTCTTGGAATCAGCAGTGATCTCAGAGAGACATGGATAACAGACAGAGTATGTGATGGTCAATGACTGAGAAGAACAGACACGGCTTCCCTCTAAGGTTTATAAGTGAAAGTGAGAAAGTCATTCATTGAATTAAACCAAAGTAGTGAGTTTTTCAATCCCTATTTTTAAAAGTTCGGAAAACAGCAATCTTTGAAGAGAGTTTATTTTATCGGAGATGCCTTCTTTTGATGTCCAGACATGGAACATATTGCAAGCTTAAATTCACCATTAGGATTACAACTATTGTTCACACGTAGGTGTTCATTACAGCATCTGAAAGAATCTCCTAATCCAGTGAGCACATGGCAGTATATTTAGGGAGAAAGCACTGAATGTTCCCTAGTAAAAAAGAACCTTTGCAAATGAAGAATGCTTCCTAAGAATGAACCACAAAAAAGTTCAGAGCAGAAGAATCACAGTTTAAGAGCTTTCTTGTGACAATCATCCTCAAAGCCTTGCGAAACCAAGGATAAAACATACCATAAATAATGGGGTTGAAAGTAGAATTGAAATAACCCATCCAGAGGAAGACATTATACAAATCCTCAGGGGAGGTAAAATCAATGAAAGGGTCTACCACTGTCAAGACGAAGAAAGGCAGCCAGCACCCCACAAACACGCCCATGACTATGCTGAGAGTCTTGGTGGCCTTGCTTTCTCCTTTGGATGTGGAGTTCATCCTGCTTTCTGACTCAGCCTGTGTTGTCCTAGGACCTGTGTCAATTTGCCTGGCATGTTTCCTGGCCACTGTGAAAACATGGATGTAAATCCCCACCATGACTGTTCCGGGGATAAAGAAAGCTATGAGGGAGGCCAGCACCCCCCAGAGCTTGTTAAATGTCAGCACACATAGCCCTGCACACTCAGTGGCTGCAATAAAATCCTCTGCTCCAATTATATTCAATCCTGAGAAGACCAGGCCAAAAGCAAAAAGCATGGGCAAGCACCAACTGATGAGCAGGAAGCACTCTATGACAGGAATGGTGATTGTGGTGACATAGTGCAGAGGGTGACAAACAGCATAATAGCGATCAACGGAGATGAAACAGAGGTGAAAAATAGACGTGGTGCAGAGCATAATGTCACAGCAGCTGTGGACTTGGCAGAAGAGGTCTCCGAAGTACCAGCAGGAATGGATGGACCTGATCATACTGAAGGGCATGACCACACAGCTGACCAGAAGGTCAGTGGTGGCCATGGAGAGGATGAGGAAGTTGGTTGGGGAGTGGAGCTGTTTGAAGTGGGTAATGGAAAGGATCACAGCCATGTTGCCCAGCATGGTCATCACTATGGCAAATGTCATGCCCATGTACATGGCAAAGACAATTGCCATGGGCCTGTCCTTCCTGTGACATGAAGTATTAACCAATGGAAAGCAAAACTGTACTTCTGGAGGATTCCTAAAGTGAGATGAATTCATTCTCTTTGTTTCATGGGTACTGAGTCTCTCAAAAGAGCTGTACTTTTTTTTTATATAAAAGAAAAAAGACCATTAAAAAGATTATAAAAAATTACCAGCAGGAAATTTTCACAGATGTGCAGCAAAGCAGAATTTCCATTTGAAGCTTTAAATCTATACTACCTAGGATTGCTGGTTCCCACACCTTTGCAGCCAGAGGAATCACCTGGGTAGCTTTCTAAAACAGAGATTCTGACTCTGGCATGCAGGATGAAAATCGGCAATCTCAGAAGTTCTTGGGGAGAAATCCAATTCTGTTGGTCCTATAACCACTCCTGGCAAATGGAGGGGCAGAGAAAATGGAATCAATATTCAATCATCCAATACCCAAGTGGGATCCAAGTGCTTCCAAACTGGGCATTCTGAGCATCTGTAAACTATTAGCGTAACTAGAACATGCACACACATTCTACTGGAGTAAAAGCCCTCAGTATTGACAAAGACTCTGGTACTATAATTTTTACATTTTGATTAGATGGTAATTATAATTCGAAGACTGTGTTCTGTCTTTGTTCAAAACTTCTCTGTAGGTAATGACAAATGCCTTGGAACCTTCCACCTACTATGTACTTCTTAGGTAAGGAAACACCTCCAAGGTGAAGACAGCAGTGTTTAAAATTTAGCACAATCATGTGGTAAAAAAAATGTACGCTTATGACTGTAAGACCGTACATTAATAATTTCCAAGTGTGTGTTTGTGAGAGGGAGGGTGCCCCAAAAGACAGAATCTATAAATCTCAGGTGTTATTTCCTTTTCTTTAGTGGTTCATTCATGAATTCAAACTCAGGTTGAGGCTCTCAGGGCCACAGAGTTAAAGTTTTAGTTTGGTACCAATGTGATTTGATTTATGAGAGTCTCAATGTTTGATCCATCATTTTGTACCCTTAATGCCATTTTCCTGAGGATGTGAAGATAGTAAGACCGACTCACCTGGGGTATGACAAGGATTGGTTTAGTTTTTCTAGGCCTGAAGCTCATGTGTAATTCTGATGGCCAAGGCCAGGCATTTGTGAAATTCAGCACCTGGACTTTGACCTGAGAATACACGCAAACTCAGTGATCTTTAGGGGAAAATAAGTCCACAAGCCTGTCTTGCTAATTCACAAAGAACAGACAGCACAGAAAATACAAACACCTTTGAAACGCTTTCCTCACCACTGACTTCAGTAGCTAAACAAGTATTTCCAAGCCTGTGTCTTAGAAATTTTAATATAATGGTATAATTTATTATAATTTAGTGTCTTCTGCTTAGTATTTCTCTAAAGATATTTTTTGATTGTATCACCAAAATAGTATGCAAGTCAGTTAAACTCAAGAGAACAGGACATAGTAAACTAAAATGTAAGAAGAATAAAGTTTTATTCAGTTCTTTTGTAAAGAGAAAACTATCAATAAGAATGCACAGCCAAAAAGAATTGATTACATAACATTTTAACTGAAAAGGCCTCCTCATTTTCTTACTTAATAAACTAACTTTATCCTGTATTTTTTTTGTTTGGTATCAAAAAATGCTAAATGTCTTTTAATTCTCTCAAAAATTATCTTTGCAGATATCTAAGAATTATCATTAAGTTACATAAAGATTTGCATTTCCCTATACAAAATTATATGCTTTTCAATACTTTATTGTGTAGTATTTGAAGTTTTAAATTTTAATTTTAAAAATATGACTCCCAAAATATTTTCTGTATTTTAACTCCCTAAGTGTATGATATGAAGTCCATTTTTTAAGCACATAGAATTAACCACTTCTAGAAATTATAATAGCACAACAGGATAATTCACTCAATGCTCCTCTTGCATAGTTACATATATTAGGTAAAGAATTAAAAAGTTAAGTGTTAGATTACCATATGAGGACAGAATAAGACACATGCAGGAGTGAATCATTAAGGTTATGTCAAACATAAAACTTAATATTAAATCCTTATCTCAAGCACTTGGGCCAAAATTAAAAAACAAGTAACCAAAACAGTTGTGCTTGTAAAAAGAATATTTTATGAAGGCAAATGCAGATTTTATTTGCTATTTTAATTCTTGCCAGGATAGAGATCACTTTCCTTTCGAGATTCACTTTGTCAAATGCTAATATGGTAATTTTGTAACAAATTAAGCAGGGTGTGGCAGGCCTGCCTGTAACCCCAGCACACAGGAGGCTAAGGCAGTAAAGTCACTGTGAGTTCCAGGGCAGCCTGGGATGCCTGCAAGACCAGGCTGAATGACATAGGGAAACCCTGGCTCAAAAAAGAGATAAAAAGTTATTTTTCTTTTAGAAAGAATAAAACAAAACTCAATCTCACATGGACTGCCACTTCAACATGAGACATTTTGTTGACTCTTTTCATTTTTAACCAATAATATTTTTATCCTCAAGCATCAGCAACAAAAAACTGTTAACTGCACTACTGTACATAGTCACCTACAAAGCATAGAAAATTATTGGTTATTTCTTACAAAACATACAAAACAACCAACATGTACTAACAATTCTGGGGAAGAGCAAGAACGGTGTATTTTTCAACTCAGGTGTAGTCCATTAAGGGAAAAAACTACAGACCAATGAAGCAGATACTGCAACTACAAAATAATGATTTTAACCAGTAGAAGTTTTGCAGTTATAAAAGTTTACAGTTTAAAAATTCAAAATGGTGGAAGTTTACAGTTCCTTTTGCTGCTCACCACACCCATACACTTAACTTCAGGGACTATTTCTGCAAAAACAATGAGTTTTATGTTAGTCCGATAAATCTCACCAATTCAGTTGCTCCTTACCTAAGGAAGACAATCTGTAAAATAAATTTAAGAGAGAGTTGAAGTAGTTATTACCATCACTGATGCTTTAGATTGTTGAAGATTTTTGAAAACTATTCCAGATTTATTGTTATAGGTGGATACTTTAAATTTGGTTTCTTTCATCATGCAAAACAGCAAAGAAAAATCTGGTCTTTTTACTGCTCTCCTGCATTTTCCTTTGCTTTAGAAGCAGTGCACTGTCCTCTCAGAAGACTAGCAGGTGCGGTGCTGTTTCTGCTCCTCCCACACACAACTGCCCTGCTCAGAAGCCACTGCACCTATGCTCAGGCAAAGAGGTCCTTTCAGGCTGTGCTGACAGCAGATGTAAGCAGGAAACCTGCCTCTTGGGCTCCACTGCCCACCTGCCTCTTGGGCTCCGCTGCCCTGTGTCCTGATGTGGCAGGTGAATCTCTTCACACCCTGCAGGGTGCTACCAACATAGCATCACCAGAAGTCACGAGGGAAGTGGTCCTGGCAGAGTTAATCAGTTTTGTGCTCTCATTGCCAAGCGTTCAGGGAGACAAATTGGATCAGTCTCACAAAAGGCCAAAGATGAGGAAAATGAAACATCAGGGAAGGAAGAAAGGAAAGAATAGAGGGCAAGAGGAAAGAGGAAACTCAGTTCGAAACTGTAGTGTTCAGTCTGTTTGGTAGAAAATGCGGGACCAAGTTTGCAAACTGTTCATTCTTTAACCCCTAGTGAAAGGTCAACTCAGTGATATCTTTTCTTTTGCTGCAGGGCAAGAGTCATGGCTGTTCTGGCAAAGGTGGTTCCTTGGGTTTATAGATCTTCAACTAATTGCCCTGGCACAAAAAAAAAAGCAAAGAAAAGTATTTCAGGGTAACCAGATGAAAGTGAAAATGTCCGTCACCATGTGCCTATTTTTCTGATCACTGGGGAAAGTGCTTCGGCATGTCATAGCTTCATTCAGTGAGCTTCAAGTCATTTACAGCAGTGAATGCATCAGTATCAGGACAACAGAATGTCGTATTTAGATGCACAATGGCTGGGAAACATCAAGGCTTCAGTGTTGGTGGAAAAGGGGATCAAACTCAAACTGCTCATACTTTAGAAGGTTTAATTCTGTTTTACTGTCATTTTTGTGTTATGTTAACTAGGGAGGCTTCAAAAATATCATAATGTAGTCACTCACAGAAGGAACAGTGACAGAATCATGGAACTGCAGTAATTTCTTAAAAAATGAAACCATTAAGGCATAAACCAATACTTGCCCATGAAGGCATATGTATGACAATATTTACTGTACATGATTTGCTTAAGAAAGATCAGAGAAACATGGGGTATAGTTAAATCCCCTATTACTTCCAGTGTATTGTCCCATCAGTAATGGAGAAGGGTTTCTTTGTCCCCACAGCCTCGCCAGCATTGTTATGGGTTGATGGTAGCCATTCTTTCTGGCATGAGGTGGAATTTCAGTGTGGTTTTAGTTTGCATTTTTTGAAGGACCTGCAATAGGGAACATTTTTTCATGCATTTATTGGCTGCTGGTATTTCTCCATCTGAGAAGTGTCTGTTTAGTTCAGATGCCCATTTTTCATTAAGTCTTTATTTGGGTTTATCTAAAGTTTTGAGATTGTATATACTCCAGTTATTAATTCTTTTTTTACAAGTAGCTGACAAAATTTATTTTCCCATTGTGTGCACTGGCTCTTCCCTCAGTTAGTGATTCCAACTGCTGTGCAGAAGCTTTTTAATTTGACGCAATCCCAGGCATTGATTCTAGTATGAGTTCTTGTGCAATCCCAATTTTGTTCAAAGTGTCCTTGCCTACACCTATGTCTTCAAGCGTTTTACCTATTTTGTCTTCTAGGACATTAAATATTTCTGTTCTAATGTTTAGACATTTGACCCATTTTTATTTTGGTTTAGTGCATGGTGGAAAATACGGGTCTAGAGTCAACCTTCAGCATGTGGATGGCCATTTTTCCCAGTACCCTTTGTTAAACAAGCCACCATTCCTCCAGCAAAGGGATTTAACCCCTTGGTCAAAAATAACAGCTTACAGTGATGGTCGATTGATTGAGTCAGCTTAAGTAAGAGAAGTTCAACTAAACAGTCTCAGCAATCCCTCACCCTAGCATGTGTGAGATGTACCCTAGGCCAGCTTGTCATTTGGCTGGTACTGAGGAGAGATAAAGAAAGATGGATTGGTTCTGATTGTTTTTTGAGGACCTGCAGGCTTTGCATTCACCTTAGATGTTATGTCCTGGCTTACAGCACAAGACTGCTCAGTGTCAGGCTCAGATCCTTTAGCCTTCAGGTGGAGACTCTTCCTCCTTACATTGGAAACCCTTAGGCTCTTCTCATAGACTTCCCCACTCAAGAGTGTCAAACCATTGACTGAACTCTTAGGTCACCAGGGTGCACATGGTCTCTGCAAGCTTCCACATCCAGCTCCAAGACTGGCTATTGTAAACTAGGCTTGGAAATTCTTGTATATTCTCAGCTTGTGTTGTTATGTCTGCTTCTCTAGTAAAAACTGACTTATACACTTAGTTTTTGAGTATTCCTTCTAGAAATAAGCAATGTGATGATGGGAAAGTAGCCTAACTTTCTAGAGAATCAGAGCTTCTAATCTACAGGTTATATAAGTAAGAGGTTTGAAAAAGTTTAGTAACACTAAACACATAATACTACTCACCACACACATAGCATGAAACAACAATTATGAAATAATTTTTTCTATCTCCTATATTTAGTGTGCTCTCAGTATTTATGCCTATATTAGACATTTGCTTATTGTATGTTTTTCCTTCCAGCTGCTTTGGGATGTTGCTTATGGAATTCGTGCTTTCTGCCAGTGTCCTAGGAAAGGCCTCACAGGCAGGAACTTTCTGATCCCTGTACACTGCCTCACTGACTGTGCAGTGTCTCCTCTGTACTGCACTTATGCTGAAATCATTATGTCTTCATTGCCAGGGACTGGCCTACATGCCCTATTCATATGCTCCTCTAAGTCTCTGTGTTTTCTCCTTTTATAGCAGCCCTTAGGCCTCTATATTGTAGGTTTCTGTTTTTCTCCAGACCTCCATCAATTGCCAGTCATCATGAGAAGAGCACTTGTGTCCTATTTGTCAGTGATTATCATGCTATCACAGTGCAAGGTATATACTGTCATAGAGAAACATGCCTTGAATGAATCCACTGAACCCTAGAGCAACTATCATTGTAAGAAGCATAGTAAGGAAAAAGCAGGCAATTGTGAGATTTTAATTAACAATCTTTTCCTACCAACCAGGTACAGAACTGCCATGAGGTACGGCAAGCAAACCAAATTAGAAGTTGTGTTGCTCTGGGATACTGTGTCAGCCACAGGGTCTCTGGCCCCAAAGGGAGCACAGAAGCAGTGGGAACTGTAATGGACGCTCAAAGGAGCCATTCAAAGCCTAGTGCCAAGACTCAGGAAAGAGCATGTCTTGGGCTCAGGATTATGGTCCAGGTCCATCTGCTTGGGTTGTATGATCAGGACCCATTCCTGGCTTTAGCATTTTTTCTAATGGCATTTCCTACCTACTTCTGTACTTTTTAAAATTAATTTTTAAGTATTGGTATGTGTTCATGCAAGCCTTTTTTCCCCATCTTTTTGAAACAGGGATTTACTAGGCATATTCTTAAGTAAACAATTGGCTCTCGGCTTTGTTGACTTTTCCCTTGAACTTATATTGTGGCAGCACACTGCCAAAGGAGCATAGACTACTGTCTTCCTCCTTTGTGCTTGCAGAGGAGGTAAATTAAGCCTCAGTTCTCATGATATGATCCTCCATTTCTCACTTTTTTGTTTTGATGTTAACTGCAGCTGTGTATCGAATATCTATAACTGCTGTTTATCACTAGGGGAAGTATGTAGGTAGAGTTCACCTAACTTTTATCCTTAGGTCTGGCCTTTGATGACTATGCCTCTGCCCACAGTGGTAATGTAGGTGTATTGGCTCTTGTTGAGGGCCTATCCTTGTCTGACTGCCTATAATGTAACTAACTTAACTCTTCCCACTCTGGAGAGTGCATACAACTACTGTGAGGTGGTAAATGGCAAAGAACATTCTGGCTACTTCTGGCTGAACAGAGGCATAGTTGTGTTTGGCAGTCAGAGATACTTCCCAGAGGGTCTGTTTAACAGCCTCCATCGATGCCACGTGTTCCTGTCTCAGGTAAGTTTTGAGGATCGACAAGACTTTCTGCCTCTTTGGTGGTTTTCTTCAGTTTTCATCTTGGAGCAGTGAGGAGAGCAGAGTCAAATCTTTATGGAGGCACCATGGGGAGACGTTCTCCATGGCTGTACACTGCTAAAGGGGATCCACACCATCTGTCCATTTACTGCAATGACACAAGCAAACTTCTGCTCCCACACCAGCAGGGGAGCCAGTCCTTTCCATTTCCTCTTCCCTGGAAACTGCCATACACTTACTTGTGTTTTCTCCTTTTTTCCATGCCCTTGTACTTTGGACCAATGTAAACACCAACAGGATTCAAAAAATTAAGTGCCAATATTGCAAGATGTAGGTGAGCTTGTGGCTTATTACGATTTACTATCACTTGCTCCCCCTTTTAGTTTTTGCAATTGTCATTATAAGAGGCAGTCCTACTCCAAATGGCTTTCTGCCTTCATAAATCGCTTAATGTTTGTAATAACCCTCTTCCCAGTGCCAGCATTGGGCTCAATCTGCTCCTCCAACTGGCAGAATTCCCAAATAATCACAGGGAGATCTAGCTTGAATTTTCTCTGGAGTTATGTATAACCCCTGCTCCTCAAGTTCAACAGGATCCAAAGCCTGAACAACAAAATATGGACACAGGGTAGGACCACCCATCATCTCCTTGGGCAAAACAATCCACTGACATAAGTGCATCAGTTCAGCAAATTCAGGAACAGGAGTAGAAATAGAAAAATAAATTCAGTCCTGCAGACCTAAGGAAATGATGAAAAACCTATCTTTAAGATCAATGACTATTATGGGCCAATCCTGCTGGGCTGTAGTGGGACAGGGAAGTCCTGCTGCAGATTTCCCATATGTTAAGTAAGTGCATTCATATCCTTAAATCCTAAAGCAGCTTCTACTTCCTGACCTCTCTGGACAACAAAATCAGGAGTATTTCAGGGCTAGTGGAAGGTTCAGTATGTCTTGCCTACAATTGCTCTTCTGTTAATGCTCATAAGTCACTGGGTTTCTCCTGTAGTAGGGGGCATCAATCCAAACAGGAACATCAGGTTTTTATTCTAATGAAAGAGTGGTTTTTTAATGGAGGGAAGCCACAATGACTCCCATTAAAAATTTGCCTCACAGCTAGCATCTTCTCTTTCATTCCTCCAATAGACTTCTACATGTCCAAGATTGTTCCACTAAGTTTCTCCCTATAAAAACTTCCCCCACTTTGATAAGGGAAAGTAGAAAAGAAAGAAGGGAAAAAGATTATACACATGTATGTATACATATATGCCTTTATGTGCACTATATACTAACCTCTGTTACTCCAAAAACCAGTCTATGTTTTCATGGTTTGTTTGATCATTTTTCCTATGCCAAAATCTTGTAATCTGAGCAACTACTTTGAAGAGCACAATATACAATATATTAACTAGTGTTAATTTCCTATTATTTTGTTTTGAAATTCTGCAATGTTTATCCTTTTATTTTTTTGTTTAAAAATAGTCTACACAGTATGCATCAATGGTGAAAATATTTCCCCTTAATCTCAACCACATACCCCATTTGATATCAATTGATGAGTTCTGCCCCATTATTCTGTCTGTGGATGAAAGTTCACTTTCATTTTAATTCTGAATCCTCACATTTGCTTTAATTCTGAATCTTCCTTTGTCACTTTGGTTGAGAGCTTTCTGTGCATGCTCACTTTTTTCTTTTCATTGGTTCCCCCCTTTTTTCCTTTTCCTGAAGTTTTCCATATATACTCACTTTTATTTTCTTTTCTCTTGCCCCATTACCCCACTGAGTTTTCTACATGAGGCACTTCTGCTTTCTTTTGCTGGTCAGTTTGTTTCTTCTCCACTGTGGAACTCCTCAATACTCACTCACTACACCATTCTTCTGGAAGGATCTTCCTCAGTGGGTTTTCTGTGAGGAATAACTACACATTTGTTCCCCACCTTAGGGAGGCAGAGGGGACAGACAGGATGAATTACAAAAGGACACAGAGAGAGTTCAGAGTGTGGGCTCCAGAGGTCTCTTGCCTCTACTTCACAGAGCCCTGCCCATCTGGTCACCTGGCTTTTTTTCACTTATATATGGGTACAAATATTTAGGATAGCACAAGAGTCACCTGCCTCTTATGATCTAAAGTATAAGCCCAGGAAAAGAATTGGTTCTCCACTGTGTTGATGTTTCCCTGCAATTTGCCAACATGCAATGTGACTGCATGCCAACACATTGCCAAAGGAGCACAGATTACTGCCTTTCTCCCTTGTGCTCACAGAGGGGGTCACATAGGCCTCTATTTGCATTATCTGGTCTCCCACTGTTCTTACTGTATCAAACATCAAGATACCTATTCTTGATATTTTCACATACTCCAATTGTTTTGAGGGTCAACTGGGAAAAAAATATGGCTTTGATGAATTTCTACATTTATTATTGAATTAATTAAATGTAAATATCCCAGTTAAATTCCAGGAAAGAAAGGCGGCTCCTCATGCAAAGTGAGCTGAAGGTATTTCAGCTTTCATATGGGTGTCTACTGTCATTTAAAATCTATGATAAGATTTCTTTTGGCCTGAACACTATACAAACACTCCTAGTAGTCCATGTAATTAAAATTAAATGAACATCAGCCTCAATATTGCTTTTAGCATAAGGGTCACAGAAATCTCCTAATACATTACATTGATGCAACCAGAACAAAATAAACAAGCTGCTGGGCTTCTCAAAACTATTTATATTTCAAAAATTTCTCTATGGTAATGTACTGGTTTGGGTGGAGTTTCAAAGTGATTGGCTTTGAGATCTAATTTAGGGATTGGTTGAGTGTGACTTTGGGGTTGTATGGGTGGTTCTCACTTCTCCTCTGACACATTCCTCCCTGGGCTTCAGAATGCCTTGAACTAAGCAGATTTGCTCAGCCATGTCCTCCTGCTATGAAGGTCCTGCATTGGTGTCAGCTGACCATGGACTGAAAGTGTGAAAAAATTAAATCTTTCTTGATTTAAGTTGTTCTTGTTGGGTTTCTGTGATGAGAAAGCTGACAGAAAATTGGTGCAGAAAATTTGGGCACTCCTCTGATTATACTTGTTCAAGTTATTCATAAGCAGTTTGAACTGTTTCACTGAGGAATTTGGAAACTTTGGCAGAAGCTATTTAGAGAAGCCTGAGAAAAGTAAAAGTAGAGCCAGATAAGTTATTATGTCCACAGCTCATACCAGATTGCTGATACACATGTGTATAATAAATTCCAAGATCAAAAACAAATAAATAAATAAATAAATAAATAGCAGGATCAGGAAACTTCATTTGAGGACAATAATTCCATGGACAGTTGGACTAGAGGCCATGTGTTTTATATTTTGGCAGAAAATATATTAATGCCTTAACCTTATTGGAAGACTTTTCAGGAAAATGTGATTAAGATCACTGGATTAATTAATTTGGGAGTGAAACTCAAAAGACAGTCTAACATTCAGACTGTGACTGGAAACTCCTGGTTGCTTTCAACCAGATATATAGTAAGAAGCAACAGTAAAGAACAGAAAAGAAACGTGCAAAACTTACATTTTGATACAGAAGAAAACAGGACTGAAATAGGTGTTCCTAGTGACAAGATAACTGTCACTGAAAAGTAAAGAAGGAATTTGTATAGCACTATGAAGAAAGATACCTTAGGAACATATCCAGAGTCAACAAGACATCAACCACTGCAGACTCAAGGGAACAAAAGTATTGAACTCTCTTTTGAGAATAGAGCCCTGGGACGCTGATTGAGAAGGGTCTCTAAGACTGCAATCCATTTCTCCATACTGAGGTAATCAAGCACTCAACAACTGCTGTAGCCAGAGTCCAGGACTTTCGCTATGTCTTGATTTGGCAGCAGATCTTGCCATCATCCAGGTTGTGCAGGTTTTATTTGTATGCAGAATTCAAGAGTTGTAGGATCAAGGAGAATTCTACCCAGATTTCAAAACAAGGCATGGAAGGCCAGGCAAGTAGTTCCTGAGAGGGAAGTGCATGAATGAAAGTATGGAAATGAAATCAAAGGTGTAGTGAACAACCCACAAAACCTGAGATTCTAAATTGTGAACCTTGGCCAAAGAAATATGCAGCCTATGAGTAGAGCAATCCAAAAAGACAGGCAATGTGGGCTATGACATGTAAAACCAACACAAATCCTTTGGACTTCACATTTTAAATTAGGTTCTGTGGATACCAATTATTATTATTGCATTTTATTTTAAAGAGAATACAACCAATCAAAATAAAATGGATTACAGCCAATCAGAACAGAACAATGAAAGCAATACAGGACTTCAAGACCAGGTAAGAGGAAATCAACACTGACTACCACAATATAACTTCTTATCTGCAAAATAGCTGCCCATACCATGAGACATAATAAAATCAAAGAAAACAAGACAGAATAAAACCATACCTAACAAAACAATGAAAACAGTGCACTAATTCAAAACAACATAATAGGAAATTAGCGGTGGTTACTACGTTCTCTTTTTAGACATTTCCTTCCCTATCACTTTCACAATATCTTTTGTACATTTTAGATTCCACTAACTCCTTCAAGTTTTTATACTAGGGAGACAACACGATGTTTACCCATATGAATCCAAACCATTTCTCCCATGAGCATGATCAAAAGGTGCATCCATTTACCTATAAGAACCTCAAGATTAACCTTCTTTATAGCTGAGTACCTTTCCATTATATAAAAATACCATCTCTCTCGTATCCGTTCTGTGACTGACAGGCAAGCTATCCCTGCTTTTTTTCTGGTTTCCTGTCACATGGAACATTGTTTGCTCTCCTTTGACTTTTGTTCTATTAATTTCCTTTGAAGTTAAATGTGTTTCTTGTATACAAAACATTGATGGATTTTTTTATTGATCCACTCTCCCTGTGTTTCTTTATTTGTGAATGAAGGCTGTCTGTGTGAATGGTTACAACTGGCATACAACGACTCATCTCTGCCATGCTATTCTCCTGCTTTGGCCTCCCACTTTTCCCCTGTGTTCAATTGTCTGACCTTTTGTCAATCCTCCTCTACTACTGTTCCTGCAACCATGGTAAATATGCTCTAGAATATGCTTCAGCACTCTCTGTAGGGTTGGTTTCATGGTCATGAATTCCTTCAGTTGTTCTTTATCATGGAAGTATCTTATTTTTACATCAATTTTGAAAGATAGTTTGGTAGGGTACATCAGTTTGGGTTGGAAGTTGTTTTCTTTCAAGGTTTGAAACACTTCACTCTGAACTTTTTCTGACCTGATGGTTAGTGTTGAGAAGTCTACCATGATTCTGATGGGGTTTCTTTTATAGGTGATCTGTTTCTTTTCTCTTTCAGCCTTTAATATTCTTGTGCTACATTTCAGGGATCTTGAGTCTTGTGTCTGGGTGTAGATTTATTTTGGTTATGGCTAGTTAGAGTCCTATTTGCCGCATTTACCTGTATGTCAGGTCCTTTTCCCATATTTGGAAACTTTTCTGCTACTACTTTGATAAATGAGTTTTTGTCACGTTGTGGACTCCTGCTTTTTTGCTGACACCTCTCACTCTTATATTATTTTTGTTTGTGTCATGTTGCAGCTATTGAATTATTAGTTTGTAGTTCCTAGTTATTTTTAAGAGCTCTTTTCTTTCATGGTAGCCAGCTGAAAATGTGTCTTTAACATCTGAAAATCTATCTTCAGTCTCTTTTGAGCAGTTTTCCAGATTTCAATGGCATTTGTAATTTCCTGGATATCTCTTTGAATCTGTGTCATGCATTGTTATTCCTTCCTATATTATTCATTCCAGGTTTCCACCACTGTCTTATATTCTTTTTTCTTTACCTATGTCATCTTTAGATATGCTCAGCAATTCTTTCATTATTTTTGTGATTTCTTCTTTTACCTGGGATATTATTTCTTATCTGAGTACTTTTACAGCCTCAGGAAGTTGTTCCTTTACTTCAGTTGCTATCCTGTCAGAGATGTCAGGTGAGTGACTTCCATTTTATTCATTGTCTGTATCTCCCAGACTTGCTCTGTATGGACTAGAGGACTGAGATTGCCTTTTGTCTTTCATCTTGACATGTTTCTGAATTCCTCCTGATTAGCTAGTTCTAGGGTCCCAGGTGTTTCCTGCATTGATGCTCATACATGGTGTAGGGGAATGGGCCAGGCACCTGGGTTTCTCGGAACCCAGATTCCCACAGATACAGTGAGTCATAGGGTGGGCTTCTCCAGACCCACACAACCACACAAGGCTCCCCTGATAACCATGGGTGCATGGTGGTGAGGCTGCTTTCTCTCTTGGTCTGCATGGCTACGCCAGACTCCCCTGATGGTGACAGGCACACCAGGGCAAGTTTGTCTGATTCTCCCAAGCAGCACTGGCTGCCCACAGGAAGCGAGTGTCTCCAATGGCAGCCCATGGGCACATGGGGCATATCTGGCTGATTCTCCCTGATTATGCTGTTTATCTGAGGGAAGTAAGTATGCAGGGCAATTCTGGTCATTCTGGATACTAATTATGGAACTGCAAGATAGAAAGTTTTTCGTGCTAGGATTCCAGCATACTTTGATCTCTTTTTTTCTATGTCCTTATCTTTCCCTTTCAGAATGGGAGTGTTTATCCTTTGGCATTGTTTCTTAGGATTATGTGAATATGTTTTTATTTTGCAGAAGTCAACAGCTAAATTTTTGCCTTGTTTCTCAAAAGAGATTTGTATTTAGACTTTTAGAAAATGCTAGAACTCTCAAGACTTTGGAGAAGGGACTAATATATTTCTGACTTACCCTGGATAGTTCTATCATGTGAAGTAGTGTTATAAACTTGTTGTTGTCTTTATATGAAGAGTGAGTAGTCTAAGAATATATGTTTGCTGTCAAATTGACAAGTGGTAGAATGTGGTGGTGAGGGTGAAATTCCACTAGCTTTTAGATCTAAACCAGCAATTATTAGAGCACTTCTAGGTATGTCTGGGATAAACACATGGTGAGAGCTTGGAGTCTTTTCTGGCCTCTCACTATTTATGTCCTCCACTCTTCTCCCTTGCTGTGCTTCCTAGACACCAAGAACTGAGAAACTTTACTCCGCCATGTCCTTGGATAATGTTATGTCAGCCATGGACTAAAACAGCAAGAAAATCAAACCTCTCTTCTTTTGCTTTATGTATTTTGGCTATTGTGGATCAGCAAAGAGGCAACATTGTCTGTATAATACAGATAATAATAGTTTACTGAAACTTCTCAGTATATAAATATGCTGTGTTCCAGTTATCCCAATTCCAATAGTGATTCTGGGAGGCAAAATATTCATCAGAGAATGTTGCTCAAAAGGATAATGTAAAATCCCAACTGAACAGAGAGGCTTTGTAAAAGTTGTTTTGGAGGAATGAGGAGTTTCCAACAGATGTACTGGAGCAAAGGTAGATTTAAAACAGCAAAAAGGTCATGAAAGGCTCATGTAGAATTTTGCATATGAACACAAGAAATGTCAAGATCACAGTACTCTGGTTTCCTTTGCAAAGGTTAGAGAGAGTTTATTTATTTTTTCTGCCATTAATACAAGAATTATAATGAAAGATTCAAATAAAATTATAACAGATAAACTTTGGTAAAAATAAACTTAAGGAGTAGAAGAAGAAATGAAAGACAAAAAGGATGCCGAAGATGCTATTCGTTGAGATAATAGAGCGTACCTTAAGTCTCCAACAGGGAAAGTGCTTCAGTTGGGAAATAATGTTAAGACTCAGCAAGGATTTTATATACACACAGACACATACACTCATCCTTAACAATAGTCATAGAAACAGTCCCTCTGTGTATACATACAGGACACATTGGTACTTACATCAAAACTATATATTGGGAGAAAAAAGAATACTTTCCTAAGATTTTGTTCATTAAATGTATTCTAATTTTATCAAATATCACAAACCTCATATTGTTTTTTTTTTTTTGAGATGTAACTTGAGTGTGAACAAATAAAGTTGAAGTAATTTTTTTTTTTTTGCTATCTTTTCCCTGCTCTTGTCACTCGGGTGACCTATAACTCAAGTTGCCTATAACATTATATGAATTTCCTTCTCACTACCCTCAGAGTTTAGATAAATTCTGATATAGTATATGGCCAGCAATGATTGGAAAATTCTGTGATGTCGAAAATGTAAATGAGAAAGTTCTTTCTTGATTTATTTAATTTATTGGGATGAGGGCAGCATGAGCGAGTAGTGAGCAAGCCAGGAAGAGAGTAAGTCAGCGTCTCCAGAGATGCAGACACATTGGAGCTTGGAGAGCTGAGCGAGAAAGCAACACGCCCTCCTTCCCAGTAAGAGGCAGGGATGTCAGCTGAGAATCAAGTATCCCAACCCCCCCCCCCCACACACACACACACACACATGCAGTTAGGAACTGGATGTATTAAGGACAGCTGGAGTTGATAGCAACTAAGGCACATAAAGCAACTAAATGCTTGTATTGTTGGGTTGATTATGCTGACCTAGGGCCAGAGGTCTGAGCATCTCTTCAGAGGATGACCATATGCAATGTCGCAGTGGGGGATTTTCTTCCATCTTCTGTTTGAAGGCAAATATTGTTTTCGCTGTTTTGCTTTGTTCCTATTAATTGTTCCTTCTATTCAGTATTCTGTTTTGATTGGTTTCACAGTGGTCTGTTTTTGGTTTCATTTTGCTACACCTCATTGAATGGACAACTATTGTGAAGATAACAAGATACACTATGGCAAGTATTAATGTTATCCCAGTATCCTGCTCTGAAGTTCTGTACCAATTGCACTGCTTTATCTTGATTAGCCTTATTCTCTCTTGTTGTGTTGTATTTTGCTATCTTAAAAATAAAAAAGAAGAAAAAATTAAATTATTGGGATGAGATTCTAAATATCTAATTTTGGAAACACAGAAATCAGTAAACTTTAACACGGAGTTTCTTTTTATTGGATCTGCCTCCTTAAGAAGCCAATATATGCCTGAATTTGGTAGGGGTGATATAACAGGAAGAGTAGATCTGTTCATTCTTAAATGTCCATTATACTATCAGGGAGAATCTCCTCACCTAGGCAGTCCTTGCACCTATGAAGAGAAGAAAAGATCCAAGATTAAAAGCTTCATGATTTGGGCAAACTGCTTACTAATGTGCAGGAAATAAATTTAGGTTAGAAGATTCAGATCTAAAGACCTTCGCTGTGACAATCATGCTCAAAGCCTTGCGAAACCAAGGATAAAACATAACATAAATAATAGGATTGAAAGTAGAATTAGAATAAGCCAGCCAGAGAATGACATTATACAAATCCTCAGGAGTTGTAAAAAAAATGAAAGGCTCTACAATTGTTAAGACAAAGAAAGGCAGCCAGCACCCCACAAACACGCCCATGACTGTGCTGAGAGTCTTGGTGGCCTTGCTTTCTCCTTTGGATGTGGAGTTCATCCTGCTTTCTGACTCAGCCTGTGTTGTTCTAGGACCTGTGTCAATTTGCTTGGCATGTTTCCTGGCCACTGTGAAAATGTGTGTGTCAATCCCCACCATGACTGTCCCAGGGATAAAGAAAGATATAAGGGGGGCCAGCACCCCCCAGAGCTTGTTAAATGTCAGCACACACAGCCCTGCGCACTCAGTGGCTGCAATAAAATCCTCTGCTCCAGCTATGTTCAATCCCAGAAGACTAGACCAAAGGCAAAAAGCATGGGCAAGCACCAACTGATGAGCAGGAAGCACTCTGTGACAGGAATGGTGATTGTGGTAACATAGTGCAGAGGGTGACAAACAGCATAGTAGCGATCAACTGAGATGAAGCAGAGGTGAAAAATAGCCATGGTACAGAGCATAATGTCACAGCAGCTGTGGACTTTGCAGAAGAGGTCTCTGAAGTACCAGCAGGAATGGATGGACCTGATCATACTGAAGGGCATGACCACACAGCTGACCAGAAAGTCAGTGGTGGCCATGGAGACAATGAGGAAGTTGGTTGGGGAGTGGAGCTGCTTGAAGTGGGCAATGGAAATGATCACAGCCATGTTGCCCAGCATGGTCATCACTATAGAACAGATCATGAGGATGTACATGGTATAGACAATTGCCATGGGCCTGTCCTTTCTGTGACATGAAGTATTAATTAATGGAAAGCAAAACTGTACTTCTGGAAGATCCCTAAACTCAAGTAAATTCATTGTCTTTCTCTTTGAGTACTAGGAGATTTCTTTCAAAAACATTTTGTTGTTTACCTTTCTTTGGGGAAAAATAGATGAAAATCAATAAAAGTCATCAGCATGGCAAGTTTCTATAGATGTCAGTCTATATTATGTTTTGGATCCATCTTTGAACTCTCTACTACCTAGCACTGTTTACTACTCTTCTTATACATAGGCATCACATAAATCTGTGTTCTAAACCATAGATTCTGATTCAGGATTACAGGTCAACACTGCATTCTCACAAGTTCTGAGGAGAAAACTTGGTTCTCATCCAGTATCCAAGCAGGACAGAAAACATTCTTGAACTGCTCACATCACTGTAATCTGGATTAAGAGCAGCATATTAGTGTGCCTGGGACATGGCGGTGTATGGTGCTTGCATAAAACCCTCTCAAGAATCATCAAGAGCTGTGCTCCTGTTATTTTACACTTACTTTAAACATCAATTATAACCTGAAGACTACTGCATTTTTGTTGAAAACCTCTCTGTGGACAATGGCTAATGCCTTTGATCTTGCTATTTCTTATATTCAATTAAGGCAATGCTTTTCCCTTTAAGGTTGAGAGAAGTTTTTGGAACTTAACAGAATTGTATGAAAAATTATGTATGACCAAACTGTTGTACAAAATTACATGAATTATGTCCAAAAAAAGATGTGAAATAGGTTAAACTGATAGGTTTTGCAAATCTCATCTGCCCTTTTTTTCCTTTAGAAGCTCATTCGTAAATTCATATTCAGGACAAGGATCTCTTGTCCATAGATTTCAAGTCTTACATTGGTAACCATTTTCCCTGACAAGCGTACATACTGTTTAAGCCAGCATTTCAGATCCTTTACACTCTTACCCTTAAATGCATATCTAACGGGACTGACTCACCTCCAGTGTGACATGCAGTTGATTTGCTTTTCCAGTCTTTTAGCTTCACTGTAACTCTGATGGCCAATGGCAAGCATGTGTGAGATCAAACACCAAGTCAGGGAAATGAATTTTGATCCAGAAATAGTCTATAAGTCAGTGATCTTTTCGTAAATGAATCTGGGAACACATCCTCATCTAATGCACAGGGGAAAGACTGTAATGAGAATATAAGGGCCTTAAAGTAATATTCCACAATTAACTGCACTATTTCCAACAGCTTTTCCATGCCTATGTCTAATTAGAAATTGTGCCAAAGGTTATTTTATTAGTTCTGAGAACCAGAATTTTATTTCTCAGATTAGTATTCTTCTTTAGGTATTCTAATTGTACAAACCAGATATTATGCAAGTAAGTTACACCTGAGATACCAAGACAAAGCAAACTAAAACGTAAGAAGGAAAAATATGGATTCTTTTACGAAATGGTGTCCACAAAGCACAATATATTTGTTTTTTACCATTTAATCTTAAAATGGCTGAAAATATTGAAATTGTAAGCTCATACTTACCTTATTTAAAAGATGATCTGGTTTTATCTTTATGATTTTATGATTGGAAAATGTTTAAAACTTTTTAATTCTTAAAGTTATATTTCAGAATAGCTAAAATTTATCACAGTAATGCTTAAAGTTTTGAGTTCCCCACAAAATTTAAACCCGTTTTAATATCTCACTGTATAACATTTAAAGTTTAAAATTTTCATTTTGAAAACACAATTCATAAAATAATTTATAGTTTGGTATCCTGGTTGATGATGTGAGATCTACAGGTTAAAAAAAGTAGAATGAACTACTTCTAGAAATTATTAGTATTCTTTCATGCTTCTGTTTCTAATGTATGTAGAAAAATATATAGCTGGTACATTAGTATAGGAAGGCAAGACAAAATATGTACGTTTATTTTAAAATTATTTCACCAGTGAATTATTAAGGGAACATCAAATATAATGGTTAATATTAAATTCCCATATTAAGCTCTTGTCCTAAAAAAAAATATATATATATATATATATATATATATATATATGAAAAAAAGAGTAACCAAAACAAGTGTGACTGCCAGCCTAGCACTTGTTAAAAAGAGATTATTATGAAGAGCGGAGGCTTTGGGGCTGGGGATTTAGCTCAGCCGGCATAAGCGCCTGCCTTGCAAGTGCGCGGTCATGAGTTCAATCCCTGGTACCGATAAAAATAAATAAATAAATAAATAAATAAATAAAAGAGCTGAGGCTTTGCAATTTTCAAACTTGACAGCGTAAAAATCCCTTTCATTGTAGATTCATCATCAAACACTTCTACACTGCAACTTTAAAACAAAATAAAATAAAGCTAAACCTCTATGACATCTCAATATACCATGAGACTTTCCTTCCTTTTTGCACTTCTTACCAGTAACATTTTCCCATAAGTAGCAGAGACGAGACTAGTTAAATACAATCACTTAATAAAGCACAATATTATTAGTTCTTTTTCCAGGACATAAAGACAGCATATGCTAGCAATTCTTGAAAAGCAAAAGTTGTGTAATTTTTGTTTTGAGCTGAAACTTAATTCTTTAAGGAAAAAGATTATCAACCAGTGAGCCAGACATAAGGACTACTTTACCCGGTGTGCTGGGTTAATGCGGCAGTTTGAATGAAAGTCACGGGAAGGAGAGTTCTGTGCCCTGCCAGGGTCCCTCATCAGCCAGCAAGCAGGGTACTGCTGGCTCTGTTCCTCCCACACTCAAGCCCCCTGTGCAGAAGCCAGCGTGCCCACATCCTGCATTGAGGTCATGGCGGGCTGTGATGACAGCAGATTTAAGCACAAAACGTGCCTCTTGGGCCTCACGGCCTGGTGTCCTGCTCTGGCAAGTGCTGTTCTTCACACCCTGCAGGGCGCTGCCAACAAAACAGGAAGTCACCAGGGAAGTGGCCTTAGGAGAGTGAATCAGCTTTGTGCTCTCATTGCTGCACCCTCAGCCTGATGCATGGCCAAAGGTGGGGATGGAGCAACTAGAGGGAAGAGAGGGCGAGAGGAAGGGGAAATTTAATTTAAGTCCAACAGAATTCACTCTATTTTATATGTTTGTGAAATATAGTTTATTGATTGATATCTTTTCCTTTTGCTACCATGCCCTTGTAGTTCCTTAAATTTGTGGATTTCCAAGTAAGGTCTTTACATAAAGAAAAAGCAGAGAAAAACATTTCTCAACAATCAGATGAAAACTAAAACCTTTCATCACCACCAATATTTTCCCCATCTTTGAGGAACTGTTTGCATCAATGTGTTACAGTTCTATACACTAAGCTTCAAGTAATTTGCCTCAGTAAACGCATCATTCATCAAAACACAGAATTATTAAATAAAATAAAAGGTAAAATAAAAAAGAATAAGGTAATATGGGATAAAAGTAAAACAAGTACAAGTTTAAAATAAAAATAAAACCCCTCTGTCACCTCAGCAAGTGCTCAAAAACTGGACACTTACAGTTTTATTTACTTTGTTTTGAGCTTGCAATAAGAAATAGATCTGAATAAAACACAGAATTTAATTAGTCAAAGTTATATGTTAAGCTTCCCCATATAGTGTGTCTATCAGTCTATGCATCGTGGTTTCCTTGACCAGAATGCAAATGTCAGGGCAGTGTTTAATTCTAGTTTACCCCAGTGTTCTGTACTAGGTCACCTTGGGAGGCACCAAGAAACGTGTTCTGTACTAATTAAAGAAGCAACAGTGATATGTAATCATCGAAATGCAGTCAAACATATTTCTAACCCTGGAACCACCAATGTATCTACAGGGACACACCCTGGAACAGTACATAGATGGATATTTATTACATTATTTGTTGTGACAAAAGCTTCAGAAACAATAGAAGTCTAGCTAAATAAAATATAATACTTTCAAATTATGGAGTATTCTGTAGACTTATCAAAACACCAGCTTTATGTTTAATCTCTCCACATAAACATGAACATAACATAAAAACATATGAAAGAATCTCTAAAACATAATATATAAACAATCAAGATGAAAAATAGCTCACATAGCATTTTGCTATTTCTTTAAAGTGTGAGCATGCAGTTGGTATATATGGAATTATTCACAAATATTCCTGAGTTTCTTTGTCAGGAAGATGTCTGAAGACCAGGAGCTATGATGACAGGAGACTTTATTTCTACTATAGATGTTTCTTTTGAATTTTTCATATGTTTATGTTAGCTTTTTAAGAAAATCTTTATATTTTAAATAATCAGGGGGTCCTTATTGTATCCTTATTATATTTACTTAAGACAATCTTTAACTTAATTAATTTTTTTAGTTATGAGGAAGATAAAAAGAACACTCAATGTTCATGAAGACATTGAATTAGGTATAGAAAGGACAAAGTACAAGGACATGGACATTTTGAAACTCTCAGATGTTTAGAATTAGAAGGCAAAGACTCCCACTCACCAAATACTCACCAAAAAAGGTAAGTATTGATAAGAAAGGGTTAAGACTTTAAAATCTTAAAATGCTTTGCTTCTGTTTAGCTTCTGTTTTGTTTGTTTGTTCTGACCCTCTGAGGAGCACCTTGACTGCTGACTAAGTAAATAAATGAGAACTTAGAAAAAGTGACAGGAACCAAGAAGACAATGATTGATCCATTTGCTGAGAGTTTGGCATGGTGTGACAGTACCTGCCGTGTCCCATACAAGGCTTCCTGACAAAACACCGGTCACAGGGACTCCAGGGACCAAAATTGCATCTGGTGGCCTCAAGGGCTGTGTTTGAAAAGGGCGTAGCTTGTGTGCATAATGATGATGTGGCTTCAAACTAATTACTGAGAATGTTCAGGACAAAAACTGCCTGATTTCTACGCATGCCTTGAGACCATGTATACCCTGGTCCAAAAGGGACAGACCCATGGTTGAAACACATAGTGAGGTTAAGACTAGTGATGGATATTTTCCTTATCTGTTCTATGTTGATTTTGCTCAAAACCCAGCAATCATCAGGTGGGCATAATGAGCTTCCCAGTAGTCCCAGTGCAGCTGCCAACAGAAACACCCAGATGTCACTGAGGATTTGGAGGCAGATTTATTAACACTGGGGGACTTGACCAGAAATCATTTCATTTCCAAAGTGTCAGGTCCCGATCTCTGGTAGTCAAGGGCTTAGATAGAGCTTGCAGGCAGGAAGTACAGAAGCAGAGTATTTGGCAGTTATTGATTCATTACATCTTATCTCAATATTATTATTTAGCCGAAGGGAAAACCACATCTTACATGCTGCATACTAAGGCCAGTTCAGTCTCCCGGCCAGCTCAGAGTGAGGGCAAACACTTAGCTGAGGGAACATACAGGTTCAGGGTAGGGAAGGTTAGATAAGGGAAAGATGCCCTTGACACTGGAAAACAGACTTGCTCAGGGGAGTAGCTACTTACAGGCTGGCATAGGAGCTCAGAAATGACATTTAACTCTCTATCTTCCTCTTCATCAGCACTGTGGGAAGCTGAAGCAGGAGGATTACAAGTTCAACCCCAGCCTGGACAATTTAGTGACTTAGTGAGATGCTACCTAAAAAATACAATGTTACAAAGGGCTGGGTTTTGCACCATGTGACAGTCTCGGGTCCAATTTGGAATATCTCTTACGCTAGGCACCAATGCATCTGTTAAATCGAGAAGATGAAGGATGTAATTAAAGAAGAGAAGCAGACATATGACCTGAGAGAGCTGGTCAATTAGGTGAGTCCAGGGAGCACTGGAAGAGATGGAGAAAAGGCTCCTCAGTCTCTTTCTCCCTCCCTCTTTCCAATGGTTCAGGACATGAGTGACACTAGAAATGGGAACCGGCAAACTCCCTCAGTCCTCACTAGGTTTCCCATGCTCACTGTGTCCAGAACCAGCCTTTCCCTTTGTCCAGATCTGCTCTCGACAAAGGACCTTCTTACTGACTTCAGCTCCCTGGCGCTGTTCCTGTAGTCAGAAGCGTGAGAGGCTGGGCAGGAAAATCTGTTCCAGTGTGTTTCTTCTCCTGAAGAGAGAGCAGTGACCAGTTGTTACAGAGCCCATGTCTGGACACTGGTCCACAGGGTCTGAGTCTGGAAGAAGAGGACAAGGGGGACATTCCACTCGAGAGAAGGAGGAAAGTGTGCAAGGGACACAGAATGAACCAGCACACAGCCCAAGTCTCTTGTGGAACTTGGGAAACAGGAAAAGAGTGAGGTGCCAGGTGGCAGGACAGGAAACAGACACCAGGACCTCATGTCAGTCCAGCAGGCTGGGAGTGGGGAGGCTGAAAAGTCAGGGTCTGTGAGGAGCCAGAAGTGAGAGCTGGGGGTCCCGGGATTGACTAAACTGAAAAGAATCACCATGTTCATATGACAAAAGTGAAAATAGTTTTACATTATATAGTACAGAACATTAAAATTAGGAAATTTTAATTTAATAAATTTTATCCTGATACACAAAAGTCACAGTATAGAAAATTTCCAGCAGTGGTTTGTCAGAAAAATCTTATCAAAGGCAGACACAGAAGCCAGGTGGGGTGGCCCAGCCTGTCCCCCTGTACTGGGGAAGCCTGAGCACACTGTCAAAAAAAAAAAAAAGTCAAGATTTGTTCTCCTCTAGATTCTAAGGTAAAATCATGTCACATACTAAAATGTCCACATTCTGAAGATTCCTCCATATTAATTCTCTTTTAAACAAAAAATAGAAGCCAAGACACAAAATTTGGATGATATTACTTCCATTTCCAGTTTATTTTATTTAGCTCCATGAGGAAACATGTTTATCCTCCCACTCTTCTGACCTGGAATTAGGGTTAACCAGCAAGATCCTAGGTATTATTACATGACTGTGTTTTAGTTCTTTAACGCAGATCAGAGCAGGAAGGCACGGACAACTTACACGTAAGAGTGTTAATGATCACCCATATGAGACTATTAAATAATTCTCACAATATGAAAAGATGATCTCCAAAAATAGAGTAAGATGGAACACTTTGGTCTTGAAATTCTTAGATAAAGGTTTATTATTATGGATAATATCTCCAATTCCATTTCATGAAAATTGCAGATGTCAGCAGATTACAAAGGCATAGATTGGGCTTTAACATACACAGTAGTTATGTAAAAGTTCTTTACTTGTCTCACTCTGCACTATGGGATTCAAACATAGGAGTTTAGGAATTAGCAGTAATTAAACTACATACTTCCCTGAGGGAACCAAGTGTTTGGGTCAGTCACCCTTTTTGCTAATTAGGGTAAAAATATTAATAAAAGCTGACAAATAAGTATGACTCAGAAAAGAGGCCATTCCATTTGAAGACACTTCTCAGGTACAGTGAAGGGGAAATGCAGAGAAATGCTTTTAAAATAATCATGAAAGAGTGGGTATATATTAGGAATGCAATAGTTTTACCAGATGAGCCTATTAATCCGCTTCTAAAAATGAGAATAAGAGTGTGTGGGTCTAGAGAACAAGGATCAATTGTACTCGTAATTATTGAAGTATTTTTTTTATCATCTTTTGAAGATTTTCAAAGCAGTAATCACATACTTAGCCACAGAGACAACAATGTTCTCAGGTATCAAAACAGAGCCATGAGCAGGGACCTGACGCCTCCTGCAGCTGTCCAGCTGTGCTATGAACATGTGAACGGATCCTGTGTCAAAGCTCCCTACTCCTTGGGCCCCCGCCTGCTTCTCTACCTGGTCTTTGGCTCTGGGGCTGTGCTGGCTGTCTTGGGAAACCTGCTGGTCATCACTTCCATTCTCCACTTCAAGCAGCTCCACTCCCCAGCCAACTTTCTGGTCACCTCTCTGGCCTGCGCTGACTTCTTGGTGGGGACGACTGTGATGCCCTTCAGCATGGTCAGGTCTGTGGAGAGCTGCTGGTACTTTGGGGACGGTTTCTGTAAATTTCACACTTGTTTTGATGGCACCTTCTGTTACTGCTCTATCTTCCACTTGTGCTTTATCTCCATCGATAGATACATCGCTGTCACTGACCCTCTGGTCTATCCCACCAGGTTCACTGTTTCTGTGTCTGGCATGTGTGTTGCCTTCTCCTGGCTGCTTGCTGTTGTCTATGGCTTTTCTGTGTTTTACACAGGGACAAATGAAGCTGGACTGGAGGAACTAGTGAGTGCCCTCACCTGTGTGGGAGGCTGTCAGATGGCAGTCAATCAAAAGTGGGTCTTGGTCAATTTTCTACTATTTGTCACCCCTGCACTTGTGATGATAAGTGTTTACTCCAAGATCTTCCTGATAGCTAAGCTACAGGCCAGGAAAATTGAAAGTCTGAGCAATAAGCCTGCAACATCATCAGACAGCTACAAAGACAGGGTAGCCAGGAGGGAGAGAAAAGCAGCCACAACCCTGGGAATCGCAGTGATCGCTTTTCTGATTTCGTGGCTGCCGTACTTCATCGATTCCCTCATCGACGCCTTCCTGGGTTTCATCACACCCACATATGTGTATGAAATATTAGTTTGGATCGCTTACTACAACTCGGCAATGAATCCCTTGATTTATGCTTTCTTTTACCCTTGGTTTCGAAAGGCCATCAGACTAACTCTCACTGGGAAACTGTTCAGACAGAATTCCTCCACAATAAACTTGTTTCTTGAGTAGGTTCTTTTTTAGATTCAGGGAATGAAAAGGTTCAGAGCTGACACATCCTGGGTAGAGGAAAATTTCATCAGCATGCAAGACCCAAATGTAAGTTAGTTGAATCCATTTCAGTTTTGACCCAGATCGATTCCAGTGTACACTCAGGTGCAAGTTCTGTAATAAACAAATCATTCAAATCTCATCATAAATGGCCTCTCAGCCTTTTGGCTGAGATCAAGTTAAATCTGATTGTAATGAAGGAACAGGATCTTAGAGCCACCTTTGCTATTTTTTCCTCTAATCTTGGGCTTGGTACTCTCTGATCTATGCTGTATTTATCTGGTGGAGACCACTTTCCTTATAGCATCCTACAAGGAAAATTGAAGAGAATATATGTAAAGGACCCAAGATAGTAAATTATGTGGTCCAATGCCTTGTATGTTGAATCCCTGGACATACCATCTTTTTATGCTTTTTGTTACATATTCCTAATAATATGTGGTACAACTAGGAGAAATATCAAGATATGCCTGTCCCGTGCTCAGTGAAACCATGGGAGTCTGCACAGGGATAGGATTTGTGGCTGCAAAAGGGAATTACAGAACTTTGAAAAAGAAATTAAGAAATAGAAATAGTTCATTTATTTGCAATGAGAAAAAATGGGCACTATGAATAAATACAGTTAGTCATACTTGGATAGTCATGCCATGAATACATAGACCATGGGAGTCAGAGACTAAGTGAGGTTCCCTAAAATATTTCTCCCCTCACAGAATAGAATGAAGTCAGCCTCTGAAGTCAGCTTGCTTCACGTTATTGGGGGAAAAAAAAGGTTTTTGATGAATTATTTCAGAACAATGTGATTCACATTAAAACAGTATGAACAAAGCTTTGTAAAAACATAGATATTGGAAGAGCTAGTTGATATATTGAAATTCAACAATTTGATCTATAAAATTCCACACATTTATACTACATTAAAAATATGTTTTTATAAATCTTTCTTCCTTAAGACTCAAAGGAGGGCCATTTGGATAAACATTATTTTTAAGTAGTAAGGCAGGATTTTTCCTCACACCAAGCAAAAAATTATTATTTTATACAATAATTATTTGGTTTCTTTGGGTCTTTTATGCTCAACTGAGACTGATATATTCATATACTTCATGCCACTAAAAACTATAAAGATTGCAGATTGCACGTAACTTTTTTATGTGGAAGCCACTTAATGTTTATGGATAAATGTGTGATATGCTTCTTAGTGTTATTTACCTTAAGTAGCTCACATATGTAAAAGTATCTTGGAAATTTTCCTTTTTTTCCATGTATAAAAGTATAAAAGAAAAGATTCTGGGTAGTTTCCCACTTTTTAGGAGCCAGGTGATTCATCCTATCTATCACATTACTTTCTGCATTCTAATGATCTGTTTTGCACATTTGCCCCCCAAATAACTGTTTCTCAGAAAAAAAGTCATTGCTTGTTTTTGTCCCCCTCGCAGTCACCTTCACTACAGAACGGCCATGGTGGTTGGTTAATAGAGGTGGAATAATTGCGTGTGTGTGTTTCCTTTAACCACAGAATGCTTTGAGGAGTGCGTATGAAGATGTGTGTCCCTGCAGTAAGTAAACTTGATCCTGCATGGGTTATTTTGGCTCCAGGTTGTTATCAGATGATGGTGCAGGCACGCTCCATGCTAATTCTGTGGTTTGAGCATGAACATTCACAGACATGAGTGTTATTTGAACTACCTTCTGGAAAGAGCCACCCTCTCTAAATGTAGGTTGCTAGATTTTGAATTCAAGACATGAAATTCTGAAAACTAAGAGAATTATTTTCCCCACATTGTTCTTGCCCCCCAATGGCAATACCATGGTGACAGACACACAAAATACTGGAAAGAAAAGGTACTTCTAGAATGAGCTCAAGCATTTTTTGTAGATTCAGGGTGTATCTGTAGCTATGTGAGTGAGGATTGTGAAGACAAGAGGTGGCTCTGTGGTCCTTAGGTGTCCACGGAGCCAGGATTGAGCCTGGATGTCACCCTCATCTGCTCCAACAAGTGGTCATGGTGCAGGCTGTCCTTTGTGAGCTGTGCCTCAATTGTCCCCCCTTGGACCAGGCTGGCTCTAGTATAACTGTGTGTATCTTAATTTCTGAATTAGTTGTGATGGATCCTACTCCCGGCAGGGGGCGCTGCAGGCGATGGCAGCCCAGTGCTCTTCTGCCCATTTGGTCAGCAAGTAGGCCTTCTGCTGCCTGTCACCTCGCTGAGATCTGTTTTTATTACTTTCATTCCTTCATTCTCTAAGGTGGCAGTTTCAGGGACATTGATTTTTTCCCTGACTCCATAGGCTCGCTCTGACCTCTCTGGTCACCTTGGGCTGTGGCTCTCTGTGATGGATTGTGTGATTTCCTCCTGAGGATTTGACCAAATTGGATCCCATCTGCTTCTACCATTCACACGTGTTTCGAGCACGTTTCAAGTGAGTTTCAGGAGGAATGTAAGTGGAACTATGTGCTCAGCCTACAGGGCGGATAGTCAGGCTACATGTAACTATCCCGTTGTTACAAATGTTCAGGGCTGAGCTTCTTAAACATGTATTTTTGGGGTGACTATAGGTGTTTCTCCCTATACATCTACTACTGTGAGACACTACACAGGTCCTCACTGCTTTCTTCTCCACCCGGCTTCTCCCCCAGTATCTCCTAAGCTTCTTTGTGATCCGGATATTGAAAGCCCAGTGCGATGCTAAGGGAGGATCTCCAGGGTCGCGGCCTTACAGAACACTGAGTTTTCTTGGGACTAATCAGCAGGGCCATCCTGCCCTCCATCTAGTTAGGAATTGTGGTTCGTTGAAATCTCTGGTTATGGGATACTTTGTACATCACGCACTAAAAGTGCTTTTCCTATTATCTTGACATGAGCATGGAGACTTGCTTTATTTGTCCTCTTTCCCTTATTTTTGTAATAATACAAACATCCAAGCACAGGTCATAGCTTCCACTCAACTTCTAGCTTTTAAGCCTACTCAAAAGTCGATTTTAACTGTGATTATTATTTTGAAATCATGTCTCTTCTCCTTTTTCTTGCACTGGGGCCATTCAGATTTAGCCCATAAGACTTATAGGAAGGAAAGATGCTCTTGTAGTCAGGTTTTATAAGGGAAAAGAATACAGGACACATCATTGATAGGATTA
>PVLA01013953.1:0-33506 GCA_004027455.1 Hydrochoerus hydrochaeris | reverse complement strand
TCCCTTCCCTTCCCTTTCTCTCTCCCTCCCTTCTTTCTCTCCTTCCTTCTTTTTTGAGACAGGGCCTTGCTATGTAGTCCAGGGTGGCCTCGAACTCTCGGTGATCCTCCTGCCTCAGTGCCCCACATGCTGTGATGACAGGTGTGCACCACCACATCTGACTGAGTTTCAGTAAAATACTTTCTAGGAATGGACATATTTATTCTTTTGCTCTGAAGCTTTATGCCCTAATAGACACCCATCAGATCATTTCTAGATCTGTTGTCTGACTTAGATTTCAATAGTTCTCTGCTGAGTTTCTGCACACCAAGTGGGAAAAAATTACCCATTTATTTGCAGAGACAAAAAAACATGTAATATTGATAAAAAATTAGAAGGTGAAACTCCCAAATAACATGATTCTTTAGAAAATACAATCCAATTATAGGACACAGGTAATATCTAGGTTTTTTTTGATTGACCTATAATAAATGCAGATTGCCTAGGTATTTAATATAGAGTGGTATTTCAAAACCAAATGGTGGCTATTATTTCCATTATCATTGGAAAAAGTAATATTAAGGTAGAAATTAGTGCTTTGGGCTTGGAAATAGGGGAAAATTCTTATGAGCAAAAATATATGAAACATGGCATCTTTTTAAAGCTCCAGTTAGAGGTTCATTCTCCCAATAATTACTTCATGGTAATGAAGAACATGGGTGCTTGGAGCCAGCAGAAAGAAATGGTCTTGGCTTTGGTGGAATTTGTCATTTGGCAGATGTATACAGGATAAGAGAAGTCACATTGCTGGGAATGTGGTGCATGCCTATCAGTCCAGCATTCTGGTAGGCTGAGGCAGGGGGATTTCAGGTTTGGGTTCTGCCTGGATATCTCAGCGACACTGTGTATCAAAATAAAGAAATGAGCAGGAGATGTAGCTCAGCATAATGACACTGGCTCAATCCCCAGTACTGCAGGAAAAAAAAAAAAAAGGTTAAATGTGGGCACAAGACACTTTTTGGAAGTTACCATGATGATTATAAAAAAATGGCATGATAGACCATAATGGGCCATGTGTGAGACATGGGGCAGCAGTGTCTCATCTGGGGGATCTCATGGGCAGCCCCCTGGGGAGGTCTTGGGAGAACCTTCCTTTCTAGGCAGGCCCTGGTGGGAAGCACTTCTGAAGGCTTGACTGGGGTCATGGGTCAGAGGGCGCATAACTCATTTCCTCTGCACATCAAATGGTAGGAAGAGTCTGAAATATTTCAGTGACGGGGGGTTCACTGGCGACATTTAAGCAGGGAAAGAACATGGCCTTGTTTATGTTTTCTGAAGACCACTGGCTGCTTCGAAGGGATTGGGTGACAGGGGACACTGGTGACAGGAGGACAGTCAGGTCAGGCAGGCAAGAGGGTTGGAGGTGGCCTGACTCTGGCTGAGAATTGCTATCCTGCACCAAACAGCGTTTGGCCAGCTGCTTTTGTTTCCCAGCAAGGCAGTGACATTCACACAAGGGGCTAGCGGTATAAAAGGTTGGCCTTTCAGACATGAAGCAGCAGAAGGAACTGGTCTGGTTTGGTATAGGTCTGTTCCAGCATTTGGGGAGGTTGAGGTAGGAGGATTGCAAGTTCAAGGCCAGCCTGGGCAACTTAGTGACTTAGTCAGACCCTGTTCTCTGTCTCAAAATGAATGAATGAATGAATGAATGAATGGATGGATCGATGGATGAATGGATGGATGGATGGGCTGGGGATGTAGTTCAGTGTAAAAGCTGTACGTTTAATTCCCTAATAGCACCAAAAACAAAACAAAAAATAGCAAGCCAATACATCTGGCCCCAGGTGCTTCCATTCTTGCTGGCTCTTGAAGTTAGATTATTACAAAAACATTGAGCAAGGGCCCAAATAGGTATCTGGAAAATGATGCTGGTTTGGGTGAAAGGAAAGAGGTGAGGAAATTGAACTTGGCACAACAGAAGCAGGGCCCAGTGTCCAGGTTCTTTGTCACTAGCTGGAATCCTGTGGGGGAGGAGAAGTGTTCGAAGTCCTCTATGGAGGTTTTGGGTGGTTTAGAAATGAACACTTTGCCAGCAGCCCGCTGTTTTGTTGGTTGTAGGGTAGAAACAATTGCTCAATCTGAAGCCATAGTGGTGACATTTCTGGAAACTTGTGGCTCATTGCCAGCTATCATCCTTTGGGAAAGATTATCATCTGAGGCTGTGTCAAGCCAGCACTTGCTCCTAATTTGGGGGACCTAAGTAGGGCAGAAATAGGTCAGGCGTGTGAGAGAGGGAGGAGAGGACCAGGGACAAGGAAGAGCCCAAGGCCATAGTCCTGACCATTTGTTTTGTTCAGGCTCTTTTATGTGCAAGACAGAATGCCCACTCCCCAGAGAGACAGGCTGTCCTCACACAGAGGGTGATGGCATCTAAAGGCTGCTTGTGAAGCCCAGTCTTGGACAGGCACTGCAGAGCAGGAACCAGGCTGCTCGCTGTGTTCACCTTCCCAGGAGCCCCTTTTTGTGCCACTCACCTGGCCCCACAAAGCTGCCCATCCTGAGCCTACATCTTTGCCACCTCCTCACGTCTGTCCCCATTGCATGCTCCACATCTGCTCTGCTGAGTGCAGTTGTCCTGGGGGAAGTCCTGCGTGCTCCTCCAAGTGACTGTCGGTGGCCTGGGGCCAGCTGCTCTGAGTAGGATGATGTTGGACTCGCTCCATGTCCTGTTTGGGGATGAGCCATCTTCTGTTCTTCCAAGCCTTGGTATCCCTTGAGGGTAGAGGGAGCGGAGCACGTATAGCTGCTTCTCGGGGAAGGCATGGTGCAGTAGCCAGGCCATGGACAGTGCTGGGGCATCTCAAAGAGGGAGCTCAAGGGAGCTGGTGGGGAAATAGTAATGGTCAGAGGATAGATGCTGCTGGTGACAGAAGGAGTCTTTTTGGAAAGGACTGTTTCACATGCCTCGGGCAGGCGTTCTCTTATAAAATAAGGGCAGGATGCAGGGCGGCTCTCTAGTAAGCTCAGTGCTCCCCACCCTGGGTGCAGTCTGGGCCTCTCTCTGTGTTGGTACTATGCTGAAGAGTCTTTGTCTCTTTGTTTTCCTTGAAGGAATTAAAATAGGTAAAGATCTTCTATAACTCAATAACAAAAAAGTGAACAATTCAATTAAAAAATGGGCTAAACACTTGGATAGTTATTTCTTCAAAGACATACAGATGGTTAACAGGTATGAAAAGATGCCCAGAGTCGCTAATCATCAGGGAATTCAAAGCAAAATCACAATGAGATGTCAACTCACATCTGTAAGGGTAGCTGTTATAATAAAAGAAAGAAAATTAATAAGCAAAAGGCAACCAGTGTTAGTGTGGATGTGGAGAAACTCCGCCGTCCTCTCTCCATACTGGCTTTGCTGTGTGTCAGGACAAGATGCTGTTGGAGGGTGTGTTGAGGAAGACTGGTTTCATCACTCTGGCTTCTTTGACATTGAGTGAGCATCTTTCAATCTACGGTGTCCCTACGGTGTTCTCAGGGCACCTTTGGTAAAGGTGGGCACCCCTCTCCTGCCTCCTAAACCCAGAAATGCGTAATGGAGAGCTTTTCGCTTGTTTTCATGTGCTGCCGCCTTGATCCACTCAGATGGGAGTCAGATGTACACTTCTTGCCTTAAGCTCTGAAATGCTTTAAATTAAAAGGAGAACAAATGCCAACTCATTTCTTGGGAGATTTGGGAGTGAGGCATTCACTGCACATAAGGTTATTATTATTTTATAATAAAAACAAACCCCACTGCTGGTATCGGAACAAGGCCTGTGTTCCACTACCAACAGTCTCACGTGGCTTGGGAATAGACAAAGAGGAATTGTCATGATATTGATTTTGTATCAACAGATCCTTACTGACACATGATTTAGGAAACATTTAAGCGAAAGACCAGTCAGAGGAAAGGGATTATATAAATCTTCAATGGAGTAAGGCCATTTATCTTGAGGTCTTATTTAATGTTCACACCCGGGAATGCTGCTGACCACAGAGGCTTCGGTCGGGGTTGGCTGTGGTGATTGTCTTAACATTTATGGGTGTCCTGGGTGGACCTGCCTTTAGTTTCTCTGGATTCTGAGATGGGATTGGCAGGGGAGGATTCTCCGAGCTGACTACAGGCTCTTGAATGCGGGGATGGCTGGATAGCTGCCCTTTTCCTCCTTTCTCCCCCAAGTCCCAAATCCTCCTGCAGGCCCCTGTCCCCAGAATCGCTTCTTCCCACACTGAAGTCGATCTCCTCTACGGGGCTGTCCTAGGCTCTAGCTCACAGTGATCTCGCAGTGAGCATGTGATTAGCCATCCACTACAAAGGACCCTTTATCCATTTTCTATCTCTATTAACATGATATTACAGGCTGGGCAAATTATGAGGAAAAGAAGCTTATAGTTTTGGTCCAAAGCCTAGGGGCCATGCGAGTAATGGACTTCTGGGTGACAGTGTCCCAAGGTGACACAGGGCATCATGGGTAAGAGACAGGGAATGTGTGAGCAATCTATCCAAGCTGGCGTCCATGGTAGCCATTAATCCCCAAATCCACTAATGCCATGAATGGATTCATGGAGGCAGAGCCTTCTTACAGGCCTCACCTCTTTGTTTCTTACATGAGGTCTAAATTCCACTACGCGCTTTGGAGGAGAAAAACCATCTTCGGACCGCTGCAAACTGCACAGTTCTTTCAGGCTAGTTTTATTTTCCAATTGAATGATAGGCTCCTTGGGGGAGAAGTGACTCCCAGACTGGCCCTGGCCACTTTGTGAAGAGTTTAACCCGCACTTCCATTGTGTTTGCTTGGAAAGAGCTGCAGACTCTGGCCAAGTGGGCGTCTGGCTGCAGCAATCCCTTGTTTAAAACCTCTTCATTGGTCCATTCACTTTGATGTCATTTCAGAGGCCAAAGCTCAGCCCTCGGTGATCTGTTCAGTGGTCCCCACACTCTCTTGGCTCCCTTGCTTTCTTCAGCACTGTCTGGTGCCCGCTCTCAGAGCCACCAGGAGTTCTTTCTATGGCATTTGTGTGGGACATAGACTCTTGCTCCCCGGCTCCTTGGCTCTCTCGGGCCCCCTTACCTACACCTTCTTCTCTCCCTCTCATGCTCCTGCAGTTTTTATTGTATTAGAAAAAATACATTTTTCAAACTAAAATAGTGACATTAAAACTAAAGGAAGAGAGGTAAAGGGTATGCGTAACAATGAACATTATTTTCCCAACCAGACAAATATATAATTTGTACAAGTTAAAAACGCATATTAATAACTTCATGAGGCTAACCAATTTGGGACTCAATTAGAAATGTGATCCCAGGAACTACATACAAATTATTATAATTATGGTGACAGGAAATGGCATTCTTAGGAAATGGTAGGAGGCAAAAATTTAAAAGGGGAATATATTATTTAAAAGTCAGGCAGCTTGTCTTCTTGGGCCTAAGAGTTGAATTGGGAAAATTAAAGATCTCAGATCATAAAACCACTGGCAGAATGAAGTACTAAGCTAATCCACTCAGCAGAAAGCAGTTCACCAGCATAATTGGAAATCCAGCTTTGTGGTTACTTAATAGAAGCCAACACTTAATCATATGAAGGCCACTGTGCGCCATAGATTGAACACACCATCACTAGCATATTTTGCAACTTGGACAATTAATTCCACACCTGCACTGTCCCATAGCCAGCATTATAGAACACGTCCTCCTCATAAAAATAAATGTATGTGGCAAATAGCCCTCTCTCTTGTTTGCCAAAAAACTGATTACTATCAGGAAGACTGAGTTATTACCTGCTGTCAACAAATGGATTACCCAAGTTAAGGTCATTATTGTTTTTGTCATTATATTACATTATAGCACTGTTCTGTGTGACCATAGGGATGGGATAGATGATCTTAAATCCATCTGAGTTCCTATTAGACCTTTTTGAACTTCATTTTAAATGCTTGTAAGATTATGAATTAAAACTATCCATGCAGCCACACTTTTTTTTTTTTAAAAGAAACTGCTTCTTTAAATGAAGAATTTTTTTCCCTTCCTGCTAAAGGTTTTAGATTAACTCAGCATCCTCTGAACTCTTGCATGTTGTCATCTACATGACATTTTTCTTTCTGGATTTTTAGAAATATAATACAAGATAAAAATGCACTGGGAGGTGAAACAGCAAGAGGTAGAGATAACAAGAATATTTATTTAGTTGACTCTTCGGCTTTTATTTTTCCTCCTATTATTTATGGAATTTATGTTTCTGCTCTATTTTAAACTCTAAAGTCAGTTTCGGTTAACTTTGATTTGCATGTTTCTATTTTATTTAATTAAACTTTTTGAAGACTTTTTTTTCCCCACTCCATTTAAATGAAACACGACTGAGCAGGAAATGAATATAAACATCTTTGCATAGCTGATACGTTGAAAAATGCATGACCACTTAAATGTCACAACTCGGCGAAGCATTTCTTCTTTATTCTAGCGCTTCTGAATTTTAAGGAGAGTGGCGTTTTGCATTTGTTGCTTTGCTGAAATCAGGTAACACTGGACTTTGGGCAAAGACCAGTCTGCACAGTGAGTCCCAGAATTCCTCCCTCTTCTGCTTTTCTCCCTTCTTCCTTTCTGTCCTGTCTACTTTCTCTCCCCCTCTCTCCCTTCCTCCTTTCCCTGGTTCCTGATTTCTTCCGTCTCCTTTCCTGCTTTTCTCGCCTCCTTCCTCCTCTCCTTGGTTCCGATTTCCTGCTTTTGTCTCCTTGGCCAATCTCCAGGGCTGTGGCTCTGGATGGCAGGTGAGAGGCTGGCCTCAGACCGAGCAGCCAGGCCCAGTCCAGGGTGGTTGTCTCTCCCCTGCTCCCCGCGTCTCCGGGGCCTGTTCTGAGAGAGGCTTCCCGTGCTGCTGCGTCCAGCCATCTCGGGATCTGCTTGGTTCTGGACCATAGTGCTCCCTGCGTGGCCCACACAGGCTGTTCATTTGCTTGCTCTTCAGCAGTCAGGCTGCGGTGCCTTAGAGTCCAAGGATGAGGTAAGGTCTGATTCAGATGTCCTCCCAGCAGGATCCCACAGGCAGAGGAATATTAATCTGAAAGGGAAACCGAAGGACACAGAAACAATTAGGTTATTATCAGGCAACATGAATCCGAGCTGCAAGGAGATCACCCAGGTAGGGGAAATGGGTCAGGAAACTTCCCTGTCCCAAACATCTGCTTTGAGTGGGCCACTCCCGGGACTCCAGGGGCCAGGAGCACTGCATCCTGGTGGGTGGTGCTGGGAGTGCTTGCTTGTCCATTTGTCCTAGTCCCCGCCGTTCCTCAGTGCCTCTTTAAGGAATGAGCCATGGCTGTTTTTAAGGGACATGATACCTTAGTCACCTTCCTCATTGCTGAGATGCCTTACCTGACACCTACAAATTAAAGGAGGGAGTTTGGCTCAGTTTGTAAAGGTTTCAGTCCGTGGTGGGATGGCTTCCAGTCAGGACGGCATGGTAGAGGGACATGGTGGACAGAACTGCTCATGTCACGGTGCTGGGGAAGCAGAGAGCTGGCAGGGAGGACCTGAAAAGAGAGAGAGAGACCTTTCCAGGCCATACTTGGCACTGACCCACCTTTCTGACCAGACCCCGCCTTCTCACAGCAAATCAGCTGTCCTACCCTCGGAACCCCGTCACCTTTTGAAAGCCCTGCCAGCCTCCGAGCGCATGAAGTTGTGGGGCAACATGTAGACATAACCCTTAACAACAGGTGTTTATTTTATCTCATAGCTTGCCTTAATATTGCCCTTGCTTGCGAATATGGAGCCACTGTAAACCAGAAAACCTGTGCTTCTCTGGTCAACCGTCTGCAGGCAGCATCAATGTTGAGTCTGAGTTTTCAGCAGAAGTGGGTATTCCAGGTTTATTTGTCTACTTGTTTGTCCTATGCAAGCAATCTAATTTTTAAATGTTAAAAACTCAATCAGAAATCTAAAAATTTGCATATCAAATAAATTTGATTCATGTTGCCTGGAGGAATGATTGTTTCTGGGGCCAGTGGTTATGCCTTGGCTTGCTATGTGCCCTGAGCTGCACTGATCATTTTTCATGAACTAGCACACTCACAAGGATGGAATTGCTGTTGCATTTTCCCAGGAATTAAAGGAAGAAACCGATGAGAAGCTTAGAGGAAAGCTTGAATTCAACAAAAGTCTCCTGAATACCAAGTATGCACCAGATACTATATTGTTCCTTGCAGGAAGATGTGCAAGGATGGCTGCCTAGCAAATACTTCTGGTCTACCTCCGAGCACTAGCAGGGTACCAGAAACATTCACCATCACCATCATATTGAAATGACAATTCAGAGCAATAACACAGGCCTTCCAGGATTCATTGTCAGATGAGGTGCACAGACAGTCCTGAATGGGACTCCTATTTCTGGGCTCCATAGGGCAAGGATATATATCAACAGAGATCAGAATATTAGGGATGTTCTCCAAAATAGGCTGGGTAACAGTGAAAGAGATTTACATCAAGAGACTGAGGCAGGTTGTCTTTTGGAAAAATTCTTTCTGGAGAAAAAGTTTCTTCCTTGTGGGTAGAGAATTGGGTCATCTGTCCATGAGTACACAGCACATTGATGGCAAATGTAAGACTCACAGGGCTTTTTGTGTATGACCCATTGGTCATTTTATTAGATCTATCTTGGATCTTTGATAGACAGAGATCAGAATGATCATAAGAGAAATCTGCTGCAGAGTCCCTGAGCCTGCTGATGAGAAGCTAATGCTGGCTTGCAATGATTTCTGTTTCTCTGGAAATCTTTTTTTTCCCCATGTGAAAGCAGTTTCTGGTAGTACCCAGATGATGGCCATATAGTCCTCCAGGTATGAGAGTCAGCCTCATGCCAGCCGAAGATGATAAATAGTCATTGGAAATTGCCAAAATGCTTTCTAGCCTTGAACTTGAAAGACGATTACAAGGAAAAAAGAATAGCAAGGCAAAGAATGGAAAGGACAGGTAACTTCCAACAGGCCTGATCAAGGATCCTTAGCTGCTCTGTGGAACAGTGACTTGCAGATTTGATCTTATTAACTACAAAGCCCTGTCTGTGCTCCGTGGAACTTTTTGCTCAAAACCCCAAGATTAAAACAGATGAGAATGGTTCTCCCAACTCTGCTCACCTAAACCTTTCCTTAGGAAGCTGTGTTTATCCCCAGGCATTGGCCTTTTCTTGAAAAATGAGAAGGCTGGAAAAGAATCAGGGAAGACTGTGATTCTAGGCCAGTGCTTCCCAGCCTGCAGAGCACTTGGCATTTACCTGGACACAGGTATAAAGCAGTGAGGAGAGGGAGGGAGGTAGGGGAATTTCTGCATTGATTTATTTTGTATCACCTCCTGAAATTCCTCTAGCTTTATGTGTTATAATATGCATAATATATTAGTGCAGCAGAACTAATTTATAATTAAATTGCATTATAAATTGTATCACATTATATTATAAACTAAAAAGTACATTTTGTGGTGAAGTCCTCAAATTTATTTCTAATGTTTCTAAAGGGGCATAGGTTCAAAAATGCTTGGAGATCATTATATTAGACTGTGAATTTCAGTCTTTTGTGTTTTAAATTCCTTCTCTCAAAGGACTAAGATCCCCCACAATAGGGAGAAGTCCAACTTCCCCAAGAACAGAGTTTAACTTCTTGCAGGCATTCTGTAATTTGTCATTTATGGCAGGTTTTGAGGACATAAACATTGCAGTGGTATTTTTGAGAGGAAATGTTTATCATTATAGCTCCAAAACAGATCACAAACAGAAACAATAATTTCATTAGTAGCCGAAAATTGTAATAATGCTGTTGAATATAAATTTCACTGCTATGGTAATTCTAAAACCCAAGGATGATGAATAAAAAATTGCAGCAGTATTACTGGGAATGAATTTTATTGCCATGAGTAAAGCACAAGTGGGAGGATTGATGGAGACTAAAATTTGGGGTGATGGCCCCCCCACCTTGGTATAGCTGTTATCACCAGGAATGTGTTCTCTTCCCCGGCATCATACCCACACCTCCAGTGGAAAATCTCCCTGGAGAGGATGGGATAATGTTCTTTTCACTCCAATCCCAATCCACACATCTCTCTCTTATTCCATCTTTATTATTTTAGCATCCTGTTATGTTGCAAAAGCCAAAACCTAGAGTTCAGCCTCCTTTTCTTTGTTCCTCCACATCAAACCTATCACCAAGTACCATCATCACTTCTACCTCTGATTTTATCTTGAGTCAGTTTATTCCTTCTTCATCTCTTCTTCCAGCCTCTGGTCTAACCCTAAGCAACTGTCACCTCTTACTGTCTCTACTTTTTTCACTTGCCCTTCAATCAGGTCAGCCACAGAATGAATATTGTCATATGGTCCCGGGTCAACCTCTTTCCAGCTAAAACCTTCTCGTAGCTTTCCATTTCTTACAGAATTAAACCCAGACCTCTCAATGTAGTGCTCAAAGCCCTATGAGATCATTAGTCCCGTATCATGCACTTTTCTCCATGGGCCACTACATGCAGCTTCTCAACTCTCCGATTCTCATACATCAGTTCCTGTTAACCCTCCTCCGGTCCCCTCAGGTCACGGTTGGCTCACATGCATTCCTCAGAGTCTTGGCTATTTGTTCCTTTCTCGAAAAGCTTCTCCTGACATTGCTCTAGCATAGCCACAAGGGACTTTTCCAGCTCTCGCTACACCAGGGCTGTGACCTCCGTGCCTCTAGAGGGCACCATTTCCACAGAGCACCGGGTGCTGGGTGGCTCCTAAAACCATATCCGGAAGCAGTCCTTCACATTCTCCTTTCTTTCCTTTCCAGAAATCATTCAGATCCCACATTGCAATTTGTGTTTGTGTGTCCACTGCTTGAATAAACAATAGCCCAGTCTTCAAAGAACAGAGAACTTGTGACATTTGGGTTCTAGTTTCCTATCTGTTGAGGAAGACACACATCATGACATACAGGGAATGAAGTACCCATGTGTCCATGGTGTTTTGCTGAGTTCCGCCGGAGTGGGGCAGACAGATATTCCCCACCTGCCAAGAATCTATGTGTGGGGGTGGTCAGGAGGTGTCAACCCTTCTGCCACCTCTGCTCATCTGTGAGAACTGCATAGCACAGAGCAGGGCCTTCTTGAGCCTCACTTTAGCATTTGGTAGTGAAACAACAGTAACACCCATTCTGCCTTAACCACAAATTTAGATTATTTTGCTCATCAATTTTTTTTGTGTCAGTTTTTAAACATTCATTAAAGTACTATATTGCTTACTGAGATTTTCGTGCCCTTTAAATTATGCATCTAAGGTGAGTGCCTAACCTGCTCTACTCTGGCCTGAATGTTCTATTGATCAGGAATACATGCAGACTATATCAGGAGTCAGAGGACTTATTTGGCTGTGTGGGATAGCGCGATTGGTGAGTCATATTGATTATACTGTGTACAGAAGTGGGTGAATATAACCTCGGTGCCCAACTTGGTGATCTGATAAGAACAGCAGATACCAGGAGCTAAGAAATTTCACAAGGGCCTTTTTTTTTTTTTTTTTTTTAACAGCTTAGTGTTGACCAAGGCCTGGGCACATCCACAACAAAATGGTAGAAAGAGCAAGGATTGGACACCTCACAGCCACAGGTTCAAATTTTGCTTTTACCAGCTTATATGCTGCAAGGTTTGAGGCAAGTAATTTTTCTTGCTTGAGCCTCAGTATTTTGGTAATAAAATGGAAAATCACCTGTTTGTTCAGTTGTGGTGAACATTCAGTGAGATGATTTATTTATTCAACTTCTATCTGGTGACCATCAAATGAGATGATTAATGCATCCAATGTCTGTCTATGGAGCACCCACAGTGTGCCAGCTCTGTGTGCAGCTCTGGGAGTCAGAGGCAAGGAAAGGGCAGGCACGAGGGAAAGTGGACATTTACGTGTTTGATGCTGGGAACAGCTTCTTCCTGGAGGCGAAGATCTAGGCACAGGAAGCAGGAGGGAGTTCCACGCAGGGGACCTGTCAAAGGTGCCAGTGTGACTGGCATGCAAGGCATTAATTTATGCTGTCATTATACCACCATGGAGAATGAGTTCTAGAAGCTTCTGGAGTTGACCAATGCCACTTTTAGGAGGAAGAGTTCTGCCTTCAAAGGCAGGGACTGTGTTTTTGCCATGGGACTGTATTGCTGAACAAGATTCAAAAAAGGAGCAGATAAAGACCAGTGGAGTAAAGAAAGAGGAAAAGAGTTAAATTAGAAAGAACCACATTTGTGATGGACAGTGAATAAACAAGAAGGGATGTTTCTGTGTCACCTGCCATATTTCTTGGGAAATGAAAGTTATTTTTCCAGAAATAACTTAAGTATTCAGCAAGAAAAGGTCCTGAGCTGTAGAGCACCAGTTCTGAGAAAATTCCCTGGTGTGGTAACATTTCTGGACAAAATGCACTGGCAGTTTGCATTGACAGGGCCCCATATTCCCCTCAAGGTACTTGACTTTGGAAGGAACTGTGTGTGGTGCTGGCTTTTGACCCCAGGGAGTGCTGAGTTACACCTTCAACCTTTAAATTTTTCTTTTATTATTTTGAGACAAGGTCTAGCTAAGTTGTCCAGGCTGGCCTTGAATTTACAACCTGCCTGCCTCAGCCTCTTGAGTAGCTGGGATTATAGACATGTGGTAGCCTAGTCTAGGGAAATCAATGGGCTTATCATAAATGGACAAAAGTTATGTGAAGCAATCAAAACAATGCATGGATGGGGAATTTTGCATTCTTGTGCAGTTTGATGCTGGCAGAATCCACTATTCCTGGAGGTCATAAAACAGGTAGGAAGGTTCTGTCTCAGTCTCATGCTTTCTTGAGCTAGTTATCGTCTTCAACAACATAAGTTTCCAAGCCCCACTCTGTGCACTGTTTGTCATGCAAGTGCTATTTGTGACTACTGGTACTACCCAGAAATTTTCATTCAATCTGCAGGAGGTAGTGGCTCTTTGTGGCCTTTTGTATTTGAACTAGTGACCAAGAAGGGAGAAATTCTGTCTTTATTACTAAGTCCCTCAGTTCTCCAGGCACCGTGATGTAGCCTCAACAGCTAGGATCGTGTGTGGCTTGCTGCACTGGGCTCATGACAAAAAGCTACACCAGACTAAAAGCTAGTCCTCCACCCAAATCCTAGCCCAGGAGCTCAGCAATGAACAGCTCCCACTTTCCTGGGGTGGGGGAGGGGTGAGGAGCGGGGGAGGGGTGAGGAGCGGGGGAGGGGTGAGGAGTGGGGGAGGGGTGGGGGTGGGGAACGGGGTAGGGGTTTCATCACTGCCAAACAGCAAAAAGTCCCATTTGAGGGGCAGTAAGTTCAGAGCAAAACTCCCTCCTAGTCAGTTGTTTAAACCTTTTGTTGGTTTAAGTGCTTTCTTCTTGGTTTGGGTAGAGGGAGAAACTCTCATCAGAAGCCTGCCGGGATCTGATGGACATAAGAGTGGTTTCCAGGCAACTAGGAGGTCCTGAGATGTTTTGACACTAAGCTCCACCCCTTCACCTGTGTGCCCAGTGTGTCCCCCTCCCCTTTCTACCTTTGCCCCGTGGAGTGGAGTGTTTTCTGAGGCTGGGGAAAAGCAGCCATGGTGGCGGCCTGCGGGGCTGGGTGTCACTTTGTTAATAAAGGCTGTATAGGAACCAGGAGAATGCCATCTGGTCCTGGGCCCCGGCCAGGTGGCGGAGACTCATAGCTTCTTGAGTTTCTGCAGTGAAAATGGGGTTGTGCAGGCAACAGAACATGTGCGTGGCAGCAGCAGCAGCAGCAGCAGCAGCAGCAGCAGCAGCAGCAGCAGCAAGGGCCTGGGGCCCTCTAAGGAGTGCGGTAAAGGGGTGGGGGCAGCTCAGCGGTAGAGCACTTGCCTAGCATGTGCCAGGCCCTGGGAGCCATCCCCAGCACCAGCGCTGCTGAAAAGTGGAGGATGTGTGCGATGCTAAGATAACCTTTTACCCTGGCAGAGGAGAGACGGACCATGTGGCTGCAGCACCTGTGCCAGAGATGCAAAAAGGAGTCACCGATAGCTGTAACCCAGCAGCCCAGGCCACTGCATTGGCTGGGATCTAGGAACTACGGAGAAGAAACTCAGCATGTACAATGCTGTCAAATAATCGAATAATGCAAGAGATTGCACTGAAGCTTAAAGCTTAAAGAAAGGGGGTGTGAGCTGCGGCTTTCTACATCTCTTCTGCAGAGGATGTGCACGGTGGTAATCAGTTCGGGTGAAAGCAGAGGTGGATTTTTTTTCTAGTTTACGGAACTTGTAGGCCAAACAGAAACCCGGTGACCTATTTCATGAAGTAAACTGCTGCAGATTTGGCAGTCACCCTCCAGAGAGTTGCTTGTCCCCCCAGAGCAAAGTAAGATAATATTTATTCATGGTATTAAAAAATTTAAATGAAGTCATCCAGGAGAAGCCTCCTGAGAAAGAAAGAAAAATGTACAGGGACACTGGTTAGAAATGTTGCTATAGATTAAGACTATGGAGGCAATTAATATTGAGGAAAAAGTCAATCTAGCAAGGTAAGAAACTGAAATATTTATATAAAACGTTAAAAAAATCCCATTAGTTATTACCCAGGTGGACATATCTCCATGTAATTATGGAGTCTGCTAACAAAAGCAAATTTCTCTCTCCTGGTTCCATCTCTGAGGCATTAGAGTTGGCAGAAGTTCTTTTCATGGGGAAGTAATTTAAATAGATATAGACCAAGTTTAGGTCTCTGTAAATATTTCTGATTCGATTGGTCAAAATGGGCTCCCAGGAGGCGAGCAGAAAGCTGGAGAGAAGGAGACTGCCAGGTGCTTCGTAGATGCCCATTGTGTTCCCTTGGATCTGCACTGCAATGGCAGGAGACAGCTGGGGCAGCAGTGCCACAAAGCAGTGACCTGAGCAGCACGTAGGAGCAGGCAACAGTCATTCAGATAAACCACTCTGTCTGCACCGTGAGCCCAGAGCTCAGGCCTTGAGCATGGCAGGCAAGCGCCCTGCCACTGAGCTCTAGCCTCAGATCCAGAACAACCTCACGGCCCACAGAGGAATAATGACATCCTGGGGATCATGTGACCCCATGGCGGGGTTGACATTGCTCTTTTAGGGACAGAAACAAGGTGCATGCACTCCCTCATCTCTCCAGGAGCTGCAGGGAGTCCAGGCCTGTGCTGAGACCACCTTTGGTTTTGCTTTGCAACTGGTGCCAGGCCTTAGCGCTCTGTGAGCTCTCTCTGCTTTCTCCAGTGCTGCCACTTTTGGGCTTCTAGAGGTGGCCCATCCAAAAGGAGCTCTCTCACCCTGTGCAGTTTAGGAGATAACCCCCCTCCTCTTTCAGAGGGAGAAAACAGTCTCGTGGCTTGAGGACTGCCTCCTTTTCCTAAGTGCACCTAAACATCCGCCCGCCCTGGCAGCACAAGTCTTCACCTCTTCTGCTCTGCTGCAGACCAAGCTCACTAAGCTCCACCCCTTCACCTGCGTGGCCCCCTTTCTACCTTTGCACTACCTTATTCATTGCCTCCCTCTTCTATCTTTGATTTCTTTCTTTGGCTTATTTATCTAAGACTGTGCAAGAATTTCAGATTGCTTCTCTCTCTTCCCCTAAATTAACCTTCTCTTGATATTATTCCCTTCCATTCTCCTGAACTATCAACCTCACTCCTACTTTTTTCTGAAACCATAACAATTTAGCTTTTATCCCAACATGCTATTGAAATGGCTTTGGCTAAGGTTACCACTGACCTAATTTTTGAATCTAATGACCTATTTTCAGTCTTCTTCTTTCTGGACTCTTTAAAGCAATTGCCTGGGTTGATAATTCCCCTGCTTAGAAATCCTTTTTTTTCCTTGGCTTGATTTTATTGGCTTATTTAACCACGTAGTAAATATTAGTGGTCCCAAATATGTGTTAGGACCTTAGCCCAGGTTTTGCAGATAACAGCAGCGCAATGTGCTTTAGTGGAAGAGGCAGGCAACATGTACTTTGGGAAGTGAATATAAAGAACCATGTAAGATAATGGTGAAACCAACCATCCGCTTCCATCTCCGGCCACACCTCTCATCTCCAGTGCTTTTGCTCCTCTCTCTGCTTCTACTTCTGCCCAGTTCTTCAGTGTCAGTGATCCCAGAATCTGTCTTCCCCTTCACTTTTCCTACATGATTCCCTAAGAGAGCTCACCCACTGCAAGACTTTAACAGTTGCATTTCTGCTAATTATATCAGCATTTGTATTCTCGTCTCAGATGTAGCTTTCAAACACTGGATTCTTCTATGGACATAATTACTGGACATTTGCATTGAGGGATCCTGTAGTCTCTTCACATTTGCCAAGTCCAGCTGGCAACCTTCTGTCACCGAGTCCTGCCTGACCTGTGCTCTTTGCCACAGTCAGTGTTGGCACTGTCTTATCAGCTTCTTGGTCCAGAAACCTGGGTTAAGGCTCTTGCTCTCCCACCCCAACTGTAGCAAGTTGTCAGAGGCAGTTTTGCTCTGGGTCTTAATCTCAGTACCTGCACCCTAGTTGTGGCTCCCATCGTGTCTTTTCTGGACTTGTCCGTTCTATTTAGCTTCTGCAACTCCAGGGCTCCTCACTCCAGCCCTGGCCTTGGTGCCAAAATAATCACTCCAAAGCTACCTGATTGTGTCAATTCCCAGTTTTAATCTTGTCCCTGTGGCCTGCAGCATCTTTGAAAGGATTGCGGGTTGCGCTGGAGTTATGGCTCATGAGAACATTTTTGGGGTTGCAACAAACATTCTGAAATAGGAAAGAGAAAATGTCTGGGTGAATTTCACATAGAAAGAGGAAGTGTTATTTCCTGAACCATTTGTTTGCATTATCAATATGTATGTGCAAGATACTAGGTTGTGATTGTAAAATATGTCTTCATCTGGGAAGTTTTAAAAATTGCTTTTGCACAGGGAGGCCTCTCCTTGCTTTTAATGTCCCAGTTTCAGTGTCCCTTCCCTACCCTTCCCTAAGCAGGATCATTTGTCTCCTTTCTTCCTAAGTGTCCCTAAGCTTTCTGGTCTCGGGTCAGCACTGGCCCTTTGGGAGTGTGATTTACTCTCACGCTTCTCTCCTTCGTCAGACCATGCAGGGGGTGGAAGGAGAGTCCAGTTCACCTTTGTGCCTCTGGAATGTAGAATAAGGTCTGGGACACAGGATTCAGGAATGCAGGAAACTGTGTGTGTGTGTGTGTGTGTGTGTGTGTGTGTGTGTGTGTAGGGACCGCGTGTGGTGCGGGAAGAAGGACATTAGTGTCGCGGAAGGAGTACATATGAAGGTATGCATACCCACTTCGCTTCTGAGCTCCTTGGCTGCTGTGTGTTCCCCACTTTTCTCCATGCTCCTGAGCCCAGCACCCTAGGAGTGTAATGTGCCACAGTTCCAGGAGGGATAGGTAGGAATTTGTGATGCACTTGCTTGTGCGTTTTGTCACATGCCACCAGCAACATGACATGAGTCTCTGACTTTGTGTTGGTTCTCTCTTCACTTATGGGGAGGTAAGAGGCTTATGGAACTGGGTCTGGCATCAACTATGCTCTGACTTCATAAAGGCAGAGTTTAATTATCACATGGTCTGAGGCTGTTAAAATAAGGCACTTGTATATCTAATGATGAGAAAGACACAATTTCACTTTTTTCTAGTTTCTGAGTGATTTTGCCTTGTAGTCATCACAGGAGAGGGAGGAGACATGCTACCCCAAATAGCATCCCACGACTTTATTCTCAGTTCCATACTACTTGGGAATGATTTTGAATTTGCTTTCTGACATAGTCAGCCACCTCCTTCAGGAGCAGTAATACCCACGTGTGACCTTTATGGGGAAGGAGCCCTTGGCCCTGGAGCTGCGTACACATCCAGTTTCACCCAAGCAACCTAGGAGCATAGGTGACCTGTGTGACAAATGACTTCTGTGGTGTGAGCTCGATTCTTACTTCTCTTGTAGGGGACTTTCACAGATCACATAGGGATCAACTGGGAAGCACTGTAAATAGAAGATTTTGAAGGCAAAGAGAAAGAGTAAAGAATACAGAGTAAGACAAGAGAGAAGAAATGGGATATGGAGAGAGACAGAGAGAGAGAGAGACAGAGAGACAGAGAGACAGAGAGAGGAGGGAGAGAGAGAAGAAAACGGGGTGAGAGGTTGCAAGGAAAGAACAAGAACTTTAATAATAAGAAAACTATGAACAAAAAGTGCTGGAATTTATGTGGTGAGTTGTTTGTGTCTCAGCTTTGGACACAGCCAATGGAGAGGAGGTGAGAACCTGCCTTTCGCTGTGATCCAGAGGAGCAGGACTGGCACCCGCTCCCGGTGAGGAGCTGAGGAGCCAGTGGAGAGCTGGGGGAGGTGGTGTCAGCTTCCTCCCTTTGTGTTTCGCCCAGGCACAGAATACTTGCTATAACTGATTTCGTTTTATCCATTTTCCAGGAAGTGCCCAATTTTCTCTATTGCTTTGCCAAGAGATAAGCAGCGGGCTTCTGCGGAGGGCTAGTAACGCCAGGGAGCGGTAAAAGTCATTTCTCAGAGGTAGACGTGGTTGTCCACGGTTTCCATCAAGCCTCACTCCCAGTCTGTGTGTTCTTCGTCCCGCGCAGGGATCTTTGGCCGAGATTACTCCACATGGAGGCCCCACTTGTTCCACAGAAGGATGGAATGTGGATGCCACAGCGTATTTTGTACATTTGAAAAAAAAATTTTAATGGTACATTTTTAATCGACACAAAAATTACATATTCACGTGATTCTTTGATACATGTCTAAGTCGAGTGATGTTCGAATCAGGGTGAGCAGACGCATCTCCTCCAACATTTATCATTTCTCAGTGGCGAAAGCACTCAAAATCCTTTCTCTTAGTTTCTTTGAAGTATATAGTACATTACTGTTGCCTGTAGTCGCCCTACCGAGCAGCAGCGCCCTAGAAATTCTTTCTGGAACTTAGTGCCCACTGGGCAACTTTGCCCCCAGCCCCCTCCACTGCTCTCCAGCCTCTGCTAACTGGCATTCTCCCCTCAACTCCTGTGAGATCAACTTGAATATATATATGGTTTTTTGAAATTAAAAAAATTTTTTTTAGTGTGCCAAATCCTCCAGTTTACAGAAGGCAGGAAAAAAAATAAATGGAGTTGTGATGAGGATATTAGAAAACTGGGAAAAAAATTTATCCTCTTTGAGAAACCAAGAGTGTCTGGCAAAGCAGTGAATTCTCAACTCCATTACTCTCTGTCTTCCTCTGTAGGTTATTTTATTTACCTGCACCTCACTGTTTGGGCTGCAAAATGGGAATATTGATACATCCCTCAAGAGGTGAAGATAATATTAACTGCAATCCTTTTACTGTTTTTCTGACAGCTGAGGCTAAAAAGGTCAAACTATTTTCTCACCAGTCTATGCATAATAAAAATATTTCCCTGCCTACAGAAGCCTGCTTTCTGAGTATGTTTTTTGATTGCATGTGTCTGAGTATTTATCTTTTCAGTATGGCATTATTACTGCAAGGAACATATTTTTCAGATCATTATAAGATTTCTGGTGTGATAACACTGGAAAGGGAAAAATCCATGCATACAAGTCAGTCTTGGAACCGTTTGAGCATTTACGGCGAGATTGTATTGCTTATTTCTCAGCCACGCATCTGCAGCGTGCAGTAGACCATACTTAAGCCATAATGCATGGTTTTAAGGTCACTGCTGGTTATTATCTGACCGGTAATGACCACAGAACTATACATTATTGCTATTAGGAGCCATTTTTGGACTATTTTCAGTTTCCCTTTTTATCGAGTGGTTCTGACACCCCTAGAGTTGCATGGGCTTGGATTACAGTAGCTGGATGTCTCTATCATTTCACGGGGCTGTTGCGGGGAGAGGTTGGCTCACAGCTGCTGTTTTTGTTCATGTGTTGTCAGGGCGACTGAAGTTTATTTGAAATGTTCTTTTCATTTTTAAATGGCACTGTAGACTTTCTACCCTAAGAGGCCACATTTTTCCTTTTCCTTTAGATTAATGACTCCGGTTGGAGGAGGAGTTGGATTTGTTTGTTTTCTTAATTTTTTCTGAATCATTAGTTATTATGTCTAAAAGGAATCACAGTGTCAATATTCCACGTTCTGGAATTGGGAAGCATCCTAGTAGGGGCTTTATCTCTCTAGAGAGAGAAATGAGAACAGTTTCTGAAGTGAACTGATTGCAGAATTTCCCTTCATTGTAAGGTTAAATCGTATTTATGATGGTTTGTGTTACCTTCCTGAGCAAATAGCAGCGATGGATCACGAATTAGTAAGATCTTTATTTTTCAAATGTGTAAGCATTTCTTTTTGAAATATTTACTGTTAAATAAAACAGCACGGAGTAGTTTTTTGTTAAAGCTCATCATTTCATTGTTAGCCTCAGTCAACTTTCATTTTCGGTAGTGAGTCAATAATTATTCAGAAAGTAACACGGGGAAGGAATCAGGAATACAGCGTCGTGGCAATCTGACCCAAGATGTGAGTCCTCTTCATAAAAGTGCATGAGAGACAGGGATGATTATATTCAGCTGAGCAGTTGGACAGAAAGGTCTTAATAACGAAACCTCATTTTGACAGTTTTACTGTCAGACAGCAAGTTTCATTATATTTGCCATGTTGATTTATTATTTTTAACTTGTTTTACATATGTATACACATTATGTAGCAGTTTCTCTTGTATCTTTTCCCCCATTGCTATGTGGACTTAGGAAGGAACATATTAACATTTTTAATGGGAGATTTTATGTAGGAATAAGAAATAAGAATAAGAATCAGACCATGTGATAATTAAACTAACATTAATTATTATACTTGTCTAAAGTAGAGAAAAATTTCTATCATGTATCTTTGTCTATTTATGTAACTGTCTAATGGTGGATAAATTATACCCTACTTGCTGCATGCAGTAAATTAAAAATAATAATAATCTAAGCTACAGAAGTTTTATAAAGTTATGCTTCTACAGAAATGTTTCAAGATATGATGAAGATTTTCCAAGTGTTTGTTACTGTGTGATGTATGAACCCTTGCTAAAAAAATCTTGCTAATACATGTCATTGTGGTTCATTCACTGAGACAAAAATTGTGGTCTGTGATATTTTAAGGTATCCTCCCTAATCTGGTTTTAATCCAGAGTTTTTCTCCATAAAAGAAATCAGATGGGTGGGAAGTTGCCCTCTCTGATTCTCTGTCAAACCAAAGGGGCAGTGAATATCTGGATAATGACAGGATGGTCTTTTATAGTCTTCAACACATAATTCCAAGAAGGTTTAAATCAATGTGTTAATTGGTGAGTGATGCTGTAATTATGTGCATAATCAAGGAGAATTTAAATCTAGATTATTTACCTGCTCTCAGGAAATTAACGTGCAGAGGTCATATATTAGATTGCTTGTGTATTAAGCGGAATTCCTGGAGTCACAAGGTGCCGAATGGCTCTGTCCTCTTCTGGATGTTCCCAGCAGGTGTCAACGGCACAGAGCCTCCAGTGCTTATTGATCCAGATTCAAACAGTTCATTAATCTAAGCACACATTATATAGATTTTTCAATGTAATTTTGAAAGGGTTGAAAAACTATATTGAATGATGAGAGATGATACTCAAATTATGCTTTTTATAGCACATCTCCCTTGGGGCTATGGCCCTCTAACTGGGGTAGATATTGTAATACATGGTATGTTGTCACCTCAACTTCTCTATTACTAAGTGGTTACTTAAAAACTTTGCCCAGCCTTGCTTATTCATAGCGTTTTACTCTTCTTTGGCCTAATACTGAGGGTCTCTAAACAGTGTCCCCCCACCCTAAAAATGATAAATGTTGGAGGGGATGCATCTGTTTGTCCTTCTTTGTCTTCATCTTTTTCTTCCTTTGCTCCTTCTCCTTCTTTTTGTTATTTGTTTGGTGTTTTTGGAGGCAGGCTCTTGCTATGTATCTCAGGCTGACCTTGACCTCACTGTATAGCCCAGACTGGCCTCAAACTCAATGATCTTTCTGCCTCAGGTTCCCAAATGCTGGGATTACTGGTCTACCTGGATAAGTTTTTCCACTTTCCCTCCAGCTCTTTAGTTTTATACATATGCTGGATGGCTTCACATAACACTTCATTACATTCTTAAATTAACAACCTTCCATAGAAGGTACCAGAAGCAATCACTGTGCCTATTTCAATGTTCACCATCACAGCTGCCAATCTGGATGTCTCTAGCTGAACAAATTCATGCTGCATCAGGAAAACCTTGAATTGTGCACAGACCGGGGAGTTCTTGGCTTTTCCTTGGCCTGTTGTACTTGTTATGAGTTTCTTTAATACTCGGAATAATGTCTCTGAAGACTGAGAGAACAGAGGCTGGGGCGGATAGCTATCTTATTCATCAGAATATGCACGTGGCTATACTGCTTTATTTTCTAACAGAAAAAAGTCTCACTAGCAGTAGAAAAAAGTAGTTCCCTAACAGGGCAGAGAACATAGAAGAGGAAGCCCAGCTGTCACAGAACATCTCCCACTTTCCACCTCCAGGGGGGCTATCTTGTCTTCATAGTCATGACTCAGCGACAAAGCTGACTTCACACACAGTGTTGATTTGATTAGTGAGAAACGGTGACTTATTTTTGCTTTCGCCTGGGTGGTCCTGTTTTCTTTGGGTCTCATTTGAAACAACTTTGAAAGTTTCACGCTTCTTGTAGCAAAGACACAGATCTGAAGGGAGTGAATGGCAACCGTACTGTGGCCCTCCCAAGAGGTGGGCATTGGAGAAAGCCAGACAAGCGAGGGCCCTGGTTTGGTGGCAGTGAGGTCACTGATTTGTCACCAGGTACGTGATGATGGCAAGGTAGCACGTGCTGGAGTTACAGGACCCAGTGGTGTCTAGAAATTGCCAGTTGTCGCGACACCAAGTTTTGTTGGGTTTCATGTTTCGGAAGGGTTGAGAAAATGTCTAGAACTGTTTTGATATCCCTTAAATAGCCGGTACCCTGCAGTTTTCTCAGACATTTGCACCTGACTAAAGCTTTATTTCCAGAGCTGAGCCTTTGTTTTAGAAGTATTTTGGGTGTGATTATAGAAGTTACCGTTACCTATTTATGCCAACTTTAACATATTCCATACCTACAGCGTTAATTTGGGGCCATTGAAAACACCTTGTATGGCCATAGCTCTCTGAGAACAGATAGAGCAGCTCGCTGAGGAGAACGCAGTAAGAGGTGTGCTGGTCTCTTTCATTTATCAGTGCGCAGCTCAGGGTGTGGGTGGGTCTGAGTTAATCATGAGAACGAGAGACAGAAAGCTTGGGAACAGCCAGGCACAAGAAAGAGGTTAATAAAAAGAATCTGAAATGGAAATGGAGGACCGTGTCTGCCTGAGACTTTCTTGTACCATATTTTCACTCTGTCCAAAAACATCTCCACCATGGTGACTTTCAAAGTTCTGCTTTTACATTTGACTAAACTATGTTAAATGGGCGATGCTTTAGATCAAAGGCTAGTAAATGTTTCTCTCTCTTTTTCTCTCTCTTTCTCTTTCTGTTTCTTTCTCCCTTCCCTTCCCTTCCCTGCCCTGCCCTGCCCTGTCCTCTGTCTCTCTTTCTTTTCTCTCTCTCTCCTATCTTCTCTCTTCTTTCTTCTCTCTCTCTCTGTAAAAGACTAGAGAGTAATACCTTGGGTTTTGTGAACCATATGGTCTGTTGCAAATGTAGTAAAAATGCACCACAGCACATAAACAAGTGGTTGCAATAGTGTCCCAATAAAACTTTATTCATACTAGCAGGAAGTGGACTTAATTTGAGCTTTGGGCCCTAGTTTACTGACTCCTACTTAAAGTCATTTTTTTCACGAACTTTGTCCTTTTGGAACTACTATTATGATATTGCTTAATGTGAGTGGCATCTGCACACTGTTTACTTGATTTTCTCCCATAGATTGGTTTATCTTTAAACATTATTTTGTGAGGAACTGCATATCACTCCACGGCGAGCACTACCCTGTGTTAGTGGTAAGGGAGGACACTCCAGCAAGCATGCTATTAATTGTGCTACTGTCAGTAACAGACAAGACAGTCTGAACTGTGTCTTTCGGACTTGATGACCGCTCGCTGGGCTGTCTGCAGAGAATGCGGGTAGGCAGACACTAGTCTGGAAGTAGTAGCGAGGTAGCCTGGAGCAGGGCTCCACACACAAGGCCAGTCACTGAGTGTCACCTTCAGAAGGACGCTGAAGAGGTTGTTAGAATACAAAACATGCATTAATACAAAACATGCATTAAACTTGAGCTCCAGATAAACAGTGAATAACTTTTTAAAAAGCATAAGTATGTCCTTTGCAATATTTGGGACATACTTATGTTAAAAATGTTATTTGTTGTTTATTTAAAATAAGTCAGTGCTTCATCTTTTAGGTTTTTTTTTTTTTTGTACAAAGGAGATTGAACCCAGGTCCTCCACAGTGAGCTACATCCCCAGTGCTTCCTAATTTTTTAAATTTTGAGATGAAATCTTCTTAAGTCATTAACCTCCCCAGGCTGGGTTCAACCTTGGGACCCTCCTGCCTCAGCCTCCCAGAGCTCTGGGATTATGGCAATGCACTACCATGCAGATTTCCATGTTGCATCTTTTTTCTTTTTGCCAACTTGGCGCTCTGACTGGAATGTCGTGCCACTGGTCCTGCTGTGCCTCCAAATTCATGTGCTGAAAACTAAATTTCCAATTGCAAGAGCACTAGGAAAGGAGGCTTGGGCTGGAGTCTGCCCTCAGGTGTGGGATTCCTGGGAGGCCTGGCGAGGCGGCTTCCTCTTTCTACCACGTGAGGATGCAGTCAGAGGTGCTGTCTGGAACCTGAAGGCAGCACTCAGGGGACACCAGACCTGCCAGCGCCTGGATCTTCGGCTCCCCACACCGTGAGATCCCTGATTGTGCTGTGTCTAAGTTGTTTTGTTACAGCAGCTTGAATGGACCAAGCCATCCGGCAACTCTTCCACGCACCATCAGCAAGGGTCAGTCTGAGCAGGCGCCCTTGGGAGCTGTAGGAGGCGAGGTCAGGAGCCTCCACTTGGTCCCTTAACTGGGGGTCTGCCGGGCTCTCGGTGGGGGAGGGGAGCCCGTCGGCCTGATGGTCAGAAACCCAGGCAGAGTCTTGTCACTTGGGATCCCAGCCAGTTCGTGCAGGATCGGTTTCTGCACCAGCAAACCACTGGAGGATTTGGAAGAAGGGCGTGTGGTAGGCAAAAAGGAACCTTTCCAAGAACCTCGGCCTTAGCCTATTTATGTAGCTACCTCATGCCTTCAGTGCGCTGGAAAAATAATCAAAGGAGAATTTAGAACTGTTCTCGGATTGTCAGTTTTTCATCTAAAAATGTGAATGTACATTAAACTTTTAATTAAAAAAAGCATATCCCATCACAAACTATTTTTAATGTGGAATATTTAGCGGCAATGCACACAGTCTGTTCTGAGCTCCGTCAGGCTATTAACCGGAATAATTTGGGTTTAAAAATGAACGGAATTAGGTTGTGTACCCTCAGGTTAAGTCCTAAACAAATCACATTATTTAAACTGTCGTCTTTACGAGGTGCAGGCCTCCTTCTGGGTGCTCCGCGCAGGATAAAGTTGCAGTTTCATGGTGAGCGTCTGTCTGATGGCGTCAGAAACGTCAGCGACCAGCAGAGCCTTTTGTGGAAGAGAGAAAAGAAGAATCTCATCCCAGGTCTTCAGAGCCTAGTTTTCATCTTCCTTTTTACTTAGGGATAATTTTATTTATATAATTGCCGGCCTTGAAGTCTTCACAGGGCACAAGGTTGCCTAGATTTAGACTAAATATTTGTGCGCGTCTGTGAATTTTATGAGGATGCATTTGGGCATGAAAACCTAAAGTTGGCAGGAAATTTTCTATCCTCTTTTGTCTCTTCTGGGTGATTTGGATGTGATTATAATCAGGAAATACTTTGAACGCGATAGAACCCTGATGATTCCTAATTCTGGCTGTCATGTGCCACCAGCCACTTCTGCCTCCCTTTGGAAAGAACTGAAGAGTCAGCGGGTAGAAGAAGTTGCTTTTGCAGCCGGAGAGAGGACGCCTGCACGCCCGGGCCCACCTGGCCGCTAGGTGGCATTGCAGCCACGAGGAAGTGCGGTCGCAGTTACAGAGTTCGGCTGTGGCATTAAGGAAGTCCTCCCCCCAGCTGGAGCTGGGAGAGCGACCCCTGGGTGCCTGTGGCTTCCTCGGACCCTAAGGGCTCTTTCTGTGTATCTAGGATGCTGCTGAAAAGGAGGAGGATTGTTTGGTTAGGGTGTGGTGTTTCCCGTGACTGTGTTGTGACCCTGCGTGTTGGTTGGGAGGGATGAGTGGAGGGCCGGTCACACTCCCAAACTCCTGGGCAGGACCCAGTGCTTCAGCGAGGCGACAGGTGGCCTCAGCCCCACGCCTTTCCTGTGCTGTGTGGGACCTGGAAATGCTCTCTCAGTAGAGACACCGGAGTTCCGGAAGATGGTCAGTGTCTCTCTGCACGCCCGCCTCCTCTTCTACTTATTTTCTGTTTTAACCACTGAGCAAAAGAATATTCTCTTCAAAACCGTTTTTTTTTTTGTTTTTCCTTTTCAAACAGAAGCCAAGTATTTGAAATCTAGACGCCCCACGATTGCCTCAGAGGAGAAAAGAAACCAGGAAGACTCTAGTAGGAAAATCAAAGGGTGAAAATTGAGTGATAACAATACAAGCCGCTCACAGAATGCAAGGATTCTGGCAGAGAACTAGAGAAAATATCTCCTCATTAGTGAAAGATGTGATATTGATCAAAAATTGAACTGTGCCTTTTGAAATAAAATTTGCTATCAAATGACTCCATAAAAAATCTGCTTAGAGTATTGGTAATTAAATCAGCACGCTGCAGTAGTCATAGTGAAAATGACAAGGCTGTGGTTAGGGAGGGCGTACCATGGACTGGACCCTGACATACACATTCCATCTCTAGTCTAGACCGTGAGATAGGTATTATCACCCCTCTGGCACTTTGAGAAATGGCAGTATTGATAGATTGGTGTATCTGGCTTGGGTTCCAACACCTTTAAAAGCTTGAGTTACTATCAGTCTCTTAAGGTTCTGATGCTCGTGTCTCAGTGACTAGGAAATGACTTAGTAGTGGGACCTAAAGGTGGAGACGATGTCAACATTGTTCTCCTTGCATCTCCAGAACCTGTCATGGTGCCCCGCTGCTTCACAGTAGGACTTTTTTGAACATTTGTTCAACCAATGGGGAAGTTCCGGCGAAAGGAAGTATTCTGTGGTGTTTGGATAGAAAACTAGTTATCTCTGATGTACAGAGCATAACAGAGGCTTCATGTTCCGGTGTCCTTTTGGGGTTTAGGAGGGAGGTAACAAACTGAATTTCATTCAGTGCAAGCTCAGACCCTGAGTTCAGCAGGACAGGAGAATCACTGAATTTTTCAAAATGGGAAAATTGGAGCTCGGGGTGGGGGGTCAAGGAAATTTCCTTAGGTTGTGCTGGACGAGTCCAAATTTCTAACTCTGACTGAAAGACTTTTAGGGATACTAATACTCCATGCATGTCCATGTTACTTTATATAAAGTAAAATGACATGTAGTGAATAATATCCCTACTTTGAGGTACCTATCATAAACATTCCTGCAGAAAAACCAAGCTAATTAGTCTAAATGGGGGTGGTAGGAAAAAAATCTTGGAGAGACCATTTCACATAAAAGTATGCTTTTAAACTTTTGCCAAAGATAAATGTTTATTCTACAAAACTTAGAAGACACAGATAAGCCAAGTGGAAATATGACAAACTCACTTGCCGGCTTCTTTTAGAGTTGCAGATAAGCATTTATATAATCTGTGGTTTTCATATATATATGTATGTATGTTTCAACAAAGATCATGCTTTATAATTTGCCTTTGAAACTTAATATATTTGTGCATATCTTTATGTATCAGTAAAATATTTCTACATCATAACTTTTAATGACTGCAAAGCCATCTGCAAGATGAACATACCATAACTCATTCACCCAACCCCTTATTGTTGACCATTTGGATTGTTTCCAAATTCCTGCTATAATAAAGTAATATTACAAGGAATATCCTTGAATCTATGTATCTTTGTGCAGTTAATCTCGACCCATCATTTTATAGGTGGATTTTCACAGACCAGGAGAAGCTACAGACTTTAACCTGAGGGGCAGGACTTGGCCTCAACTTCTGGCTCTTCCATCCGTGACAGGCTCATCAGTGGGTCGGATGGGACCTCTCTGGTGGCAGTGGCCAGTTCCCCACGGGAAGGGAAGAACTTCCAACTTGGGCTGAGTGTCCCTCAGAACCAGAGCTATGCTACTCCTTGCAAAACAGTCAAGTTCAGAAAAAGACAGATGAGGCGATTTTATTGTTTCAATAAAACTTCCCTTAAATCCCCTTTCTCTATCATGTTGTAGGCACTTGCTTGCTTGGTTCTTTGACCTTTGTCCCCATTCCTTTCCTCCGTTCTTCCGTCCTTCCTTCTTTCTCCTTTCTTTCCTACTTAGGAGCTGTCTCTGTTATTCAAGTTTGTACCTTCACATTCCTTTTCTTGCTGTTTTTTCCCCATTTCAATAGTTTCCTCTACAGCTTCCAGACCACTGACTCCCCAGCCAGAAATTCTAGTCCTCTCCTTCCTCTGCAGGCCAGCCCTGCACTTCTGGGCCTCCCCAGAACCAGAATCACCCATCACAGTCCCTCTGCCCCCACCCCCCCGGCTTTGAGTCCTGAACCCCATGTCTGCTTCTTCCCCTGCTTCTGTGTATCTGTCACCATCCCTTCACTGCCATCGGTACTGCTCCTGCCTGCTCCTGTGCACTGCCTCTGGCCCAGACAGACAGACAGACAGACAGCTGCGATGCCTCTAGGGGGACCACTGCCCTTGGGCCCCTCCCCCACTTTCCTTTTCCCAGGCTTGGCTACTGGGTCTCCTGATCTCCCTGCTTCTCCATGGGTTCCAGAGCTGCTGACTCTGCTTCCAGGACTCCTGGACCGTGAGCCCGAAGGCCCATGTCCCTCCTACCTACCCCCTTCCTTAACTCACAGGATGCATTTGGGCCAGCTGGACTCCTCGCCACTCACCTAGCGCACTTGGCTCCCACCTGGCTCTGAGGTTGGGCCAGGCCAGTTTCTGGGCTGGAAATGCCTCTTTCTAACCCTTCATTGTAAGGTCTTAGGGCATGAATGCCCCCTCCCCCATGAAGGGCTCCCTGGTCACCTAAGCCATAGGTGACCTCATTGTTTTTGCTTTCATCCCCGGCTCAGCGGTGGCCTCCGTACCCCCTGAGCTGTGTATGTGTTGTTTCTTGTCCCATCTCAGACCCAAATCTCACCTCTGCCCCTTGACCTCAGTGTCAGCCCCAGGCCAGGTTCTCTGAAATGACTGGTTGGGTACATAAAAGAAACTTCAGATTTAAGAATATTTATGAGAATTGATCAGCAATGCCCCCATGGTAGCAAGTAAAATAGGAAGGTTCCCTATTCCAAAGCAGCGGACAGCTTAGTACAAATTCCTCAGGGTTGAGGCTTCTTGGACTCTTCTCCCCCCAGTGTCCTGGTGATGCACGTCAATGGGAGTCAGAAACAGCTGCTCAGGAGGTCAGATGCCTTGACTGGGAAGTTCTGCTTTTGTAAGTGGGAACCCTTTCCTCTGTCCTTAAAATACACCCTGCCCTGTGCCTTCTGGAAGAAAGGTCACAGAAGTGGAGTCTAAGCATCTGACCTCTGCTGCTTATAAACTGTGTAATTCTGGACAGTTTTTATCATGTGTAACACAGTAATACCTACCTTGCTTAAGTATTGCATGTAGCTTGTGGGTAACAGACATTTGATATGCTGGCTTGAAAATAAAAAGATTGCTCTTCCTTTCTTGCAAATAAAATCTGGAGATAGTCCAGAGAGCTTCACAGCAATTAATGGCACCCTCAGATTTGGCGATGACACCCTATAGCCTCACAGCACTTAATGACTCCAGTGCTTACCTCCAATCTAGTTTGCTCCTTGGTGTGTAATTTTCCTATTCAAGGTGGCCTCACAGACCAAAATGGCTGCTTAATTTCCAGCCACTGTATCACAAGCCTTCGGAGGAAGAAAGAAACCCAAGGCCATCTCTTTTTATTCTATTTTATATTTTTTCATAATTTGTCTTTAAATAGTTTTCCAGATGGCTTATCCAATGACTTTGGTTTAGAGCTGGTACAGTACTTGGTCCCAACTATGTCTTTGAAATACATGGGACTTTTAAAAACTACCTATCCTCAGGCCTTGCTGCTAATGAGTTAAACCACAGAACATACAAGTTATTTTTATTGTGAACCTGTGAGCTAGGGCAACCAAATAACTGAAAATCCAAATGGGGATGCTCGAGTGAAAAGGGAAAAAATGGTGTAAACTACACTACTGGGTGAGCACAAATGGACAGGGACCGTGATTAGACTTCATCCTGGACTTTCCGCAAGGTGGCTGATGCATGTCTGTCACCCACTGTGCTCTGGAAGAGGAGGGAAGGGGAGAAAGACACTGGCCAGGTCCCTGGTGTTCCTTCTCTTTCTTGTGTACATGAAGACACTTTGTCAGATGCAAATGCTTTAAAGATGTGCATCTAAATAACATCATCATAATTTAGTACACATAAGTATAAGTGATGGCCACAGGGAGCCAGTTTGGATCCACTTAGCTTGTGCTTGATTAGCTTATGTCTTCAGGTCATTGGTGTGTAGTATAGTTTTTATATTTAAGAAAGCCTCACAAATCAAGATGGCTGCTCGAGCTCCTGCCATCATGTCAGCATTATTAACAAGAAGAAAGGATTTATGAATGGCGGTTCTAAAGTATGGATTTGGTGGTCAGCATTTCCAAGTTTGGATATCAGCTCTTCTACCAGCCTTATCTTTTGGCTTCTCTTAGTTTTCACAAAGTCCCCATCATATTATTTAACTCTAGCGGTTGTCACAAGGAATTAAAGAAATTAACACATGGAAGAGATTTAATCTGGGGGGCTATCACAGGGCAAGCATTGAATAACTGGCCTCCATGGTTACTCCTTAGTAAGATTACTTGGAGGCACACTGAGGAAGGTCATCTTTTTTCTCCTTTGGAGTCCAGAGCCCGCTCTTCTTAGGGTGGCACCGAGCTGGGAGAGGGAAAGAAGAAATCACAGACTCAAAACTCTTCCCCTTCCAGGCCTCCCGTCCTGCCGGCCCCCAGCGAGGACGGGGCTGCGGGTGGAAAAAGCAGCTGGCGCAGCTGATGGGCAGAATTAAATTAATGATTTCCGGGACTGGCGGGGCGCTCCGGGGGAGCTCTGTCTGCGGCAACCTTCGCCTGCGGGGCGACTCGGTCTTCGGCTTCCTTCCGGCCAGCGCGCGCGGGGTGGAATCGCCCTCTGCATCCGCTCAGGTGCAAACTTGTAAACTTCCCTCCCCGGGGCTCCCTGCTCTCATCTGGCCGGCTCCGCGTTCTGCTGCAGTCTTGTCTCCCTTTATTCACCCTGCGTGGCTTTTTATCTCCTTAGCTCTCCTCCCGCGGAGAGCAAACAAACCTTAAGGCAAAAAAAGAAAGAAAGAAAGAAAGAAAGAAAGAAAGAAAGAAAGAAAGAAAGAAAGAAAGAAAGAAAGAAAGAAGGAAGGAAGAAAGAAAGAAAGAAAGAAAGGAAAGAGAGAAAGAAAGAAAGAAAGAAAGAAAGAGAAAGAAAGAAAGAAAGAAAGAAAGAAAGAAAGAAAGAAAGAAAGAAAGAAAGAGGAAGCGGGCGGGTCGCTGCTCGGCCCCTGCAGGGAAAACGCAGCCCAAATCTCAGACTGGGGCTGGCAGAGCCCAGATCCGGTAGCTTCTCCTCCCGCTGAGGGGAGCCAGTTCCGAGGCCCGGGGAGCCACGGCAGGGAAATCAATATATTCCCCGATTTGTTGGGAGAAACACGCCCCAAAGCAGGATTTCCTTCAGGCAGATGATACTGCTGACTGCATCAGGTCTTCCACGCAACAACCGCCAGACTCCTGTCACTGACCAGCCAGAAATGACTTGGGAGTTTGCAGTCCACGCTGTCTTTTTGGTAACCCCTGGGCCCCTGCAGACAACGGGTGTGGCCGTGTCACCGATAAAGCTTTATTTATACCTGCTGCTCCCAACCAGGCCGAGTGGCCCACACAGGTCAGCTGCGCGGGAGGCACTCGGGGACATTTAGATCTAAACCGGAATGAGGAGGGGTGAGTAGCGGAGCGGAGTATTTTTAGGGTTCAGAAGCTGTTCTGTTTGGTACTACAATAGTGGCTGCATGTCTCTACTTCTGTCAGAACGCACAGAATGAAGGGTGCCAAGAGGGACCCCAGTGGGAACTCTGACTTCCCTTCCCAGCGTTGTGCTCCAGGGGTTCATGGGCTGCAGCAGGTGCTCCACTTCAAAGTGGAGGCAGCGAGGCCAGGGGAATCTCTGTGCCATCTGTTTGATTTCTCTGCAAGTCTAAAACATGCCTCATGTGTTGGCGTGGTGGTGTGTGCCTGTAATCCCAGGACTCCAGAGGCTGAGGCAGGAGGATCGCCATTAGTCTGAGACCGTCTCAAAAGACCCTGTCTCAAAACCAAAACCAAAGCCAAAAAACATGTCTTAGAAAATAAAGTTAATTACAATAGAATAAGGTTAGTGCTGCCTGCTCAGCCTAAGCGGGAGTGGCCCAGGCTTGGGGTCAACGGGACTTTGTGAGCAAACGTTGATTCTGGAGGCAGCAGAGTCTCCTTTCGCCTGAGTGTTCTGAGCAACAAGAGTCTGGAGAAAAATCTTTCCAATGACACATTTTTGGAAACCTCTTGGAGATTCATGATATACACATTAGTGTTTATGAGGAGTCGCCAAAGCAACCATTTGGTTTAAATTCTTTATCGGATGCAGGATAAAAGGGAGGAAAATTTTTAATGGTCTCCGCACCTTGATTTTATGTATTTTCATAGTTTTAATTGTGTGCGGGGGCATTCTATTTTGCAGTCACTATATTCAAGCTGGATTTGTCTTTCATTTTAACTTTTACCCTATAAAATGTAAAAGACAAAAACCAAAACGGCAGCCGCCAGATGCAGAAACCTGCAAAGGCTATTTAACCCAGCGTTTCCCACACACACACACACACACACACACACACACACACAATGTCAAAGACCCTTAACTAGAGTAACACATTAAAGCTAGGGGACAAGGGGTCTGCGGCTCGCTTTGGGAAGCGGTGGCCTAAGGCCTTTCAGCTACAGCCACTGCAAGATGATGACCACGCACTGCAGAACTGATGACCACGCTGCTTCTCTGGGAAGCTTCCTACCCGGTAGAGAGGGAAAAGGCCAGGATTGGTCTCCCACCCATATTGGTTTTATTGCTATTTGATGTAATGTGACGTGCTGTTACATTTTTTTAAAAATTATAAACCACTGGCAAGTGTGTGGATTTAAATGAACCTCCTCCTCCTTCCCTCCTTCCTCCTCCCTCCCCTC